>LQRL01018406.1:3540-30031 GCA_001703475.1 Hydroides elegans
ATGTTCCTTTTCGGTTCCAAGCTGGCTAGAAAAGGAGGAACAGCCCAGCTGGCTTGGAAAAAAGGAACACCTTTTTGTAAAATTCTAATGTTCAAAAACCATTATTTTGTTGTAATTCATACTTGGAATGTTGTTTTAAAGTGATTTAACAACTTTTTGAAAAATGTGTCGTGGGGTGCCCTTCATAGATAACTTTATACATATATCTAGAACTACAGTCGGTGGCAGAAAATACTATTTTGGCCTCCAACGGATTTCGACAATAGAGTTGGCAGAAGTAAGTCAAAATAACAAGCCAGTCTGAGATATAAATTGGTGGCATAACTGTCTCATATGTAATCCTTCTGTTCTAAACAAGTACCATTCAGGGAATACATCTCAGGAGTAAAATAGTAAAATTACCCTATCAATCTACCCGAATGAATCTCCTCAAAACCTCTTTTTTTTCGCAGGATGTAAATAACAGTTCGTAGAACATATCAAGGATGAGTATGATTTCATATATTTAAAATAATACCAAACTACTTGGGTTTAAGAATTCCCATTTTTTTATAAATAACAGTAAAATCATTTAAGTATAATTCAGGAAATGATATCCCAAAGGTCCTTATTACTAAAATGGAAATTGGCCCAGGCCCAAAGGACACATCCATTATTTTTCCCTTAATAAGACCCTCAATTAATAAACGTTTTGATTGGGATCCTGATGATTGTATATCTTTTTTAAATATGAAGTTTTAAGAAACGTCACTGCCGGGCAATATGAAGGATCGTATTGCTATTTTGGTATACTGGTAAAATGCTTCATCCATACAACTAAGTGGTGGGCCTCCCTATCACATGGTCACCAAACACTTTTGCATATTCTTAAAAACAATAGTTTTCGCTGTGGTTCATTTTATATACCCTTAGGCCCTCTCACCCTCCCTCTTCTAATCCAAAACATACGGACCATAAGTGCATGACTGGCCTCGAAACCCATGGTACGGGCTGGATCCTTTGAAGCCGATGGGCAATATATTGAATTTTCTCGATATGTGGACTCGTGCAACCGATATGCGATTAAGAAGCTCTAGAGATGCAAGTGCCATGGTTTGTTCCCATGATTGTGTTTCCGCCCGCGGGGGATTCGCGCGCCCTCACCCCCATCCATCTCCCCCTTTCCGACCAATCATGAAAAGACTGGGAATATTGATACGCTTAGTGAGAGTAACAACTTCTTGAACCCAAAATGCAACAAACGTTTCATAGTTGGTAATTATTTGTATGAATAACTTGTTAATGTTCAACAAGGTCTATTTCCTTGTATAATAATTATATTTAAATCAATAATTAATCATCCATATTGTCCATAACTGGGTTATGGGTTGCCCTCCTTATAAATTCAGTTTTAAATGCCACCACAAAGGT
This sequence comes from Hydroides elegans, assembly GCA_001703475.1. Classification (NCBI taxonomy): domain Eukaryota; kingdom Metazoa; phylum Annelida; class Polychaeta; order Sabellida; family Serpulidae; genus Hydroides; species Hydroides elegans. The sequence continues at coordinate 4,951 of LQRL01018406.1, forward strand.
GACGTATAAACATAGTGTAAACTTGTAATTACCACTATTTTCTTTGACAATTGCATTCAAAACATTCGTGACAAATAAATATTTTTTTCCCATCACAAACTGTTTGTTCCTGACGATTCTCTCCCTTTTCCAAGAAACAATATTTAATTCATAAATCTAAATGGAAAAGCTATTAAGCAATGTTGGGGCAAAGACAAAAACTGAGCAGAAATCAATGTGACGTCAGCGTGACTGCATCCCTGGGCAACTAGTGACGTCACTAAGGCAACGGACACGTGCAAGCGTTGCCAGGGGCTTGCTCGCAGCTGCATGCATTTGGTCTCCAAATTATGATGGATACCCAAGGACAAATTTTGGGTGGCCACAGGAATTGACAAAATGATTAAATCAGTTAAGAATTCTGCAATCTGGACACAAGGTATAGCTATCATTAAGGAATATGTAGTCTCTTAGACTAATTAGGGTAGCTTTCCTCTATGCGCATACTATTTAATCTGACTGTAAACTCAACTAAAGAATAACATCCCAATGATTATAATGCGGTATAATGCAGTATTTCTATTTTCAAAATATAACTAAGAATTTGCATGAATATATCGCATTTTTACGAGAGTTGAATGTGATTCAAGTTATACATTCGATAACGTAAAACATGTTTTATGGATTTGAAAATATTTGCATAGTAACCTTAAAGAAACATCAGTTGAGGACCTACTTTACTTGGAATACAAAAGCTACAGCATGCTTTCGAAATGACCATTTCGGTTGGCAAGCAATACGATTTACGCCCCTTCAGACAAATCACCACCACCGAGAGCAATGGATTCGGCAATCTCGCTGATCTAGCAATTAAATGTATACGGATGAAAACTTCATTATTTCGATGACATCGCCGATTTACGACAAAGGACCAATTTGCAGGGCTATTACTCCCTTTTGATCAAACCAACGATAGGAGCTTTTTTTTTTTGCTATGGTCTCGAGCCAGGGAGAAATTGTGGCAAAGCATAAAATGAAATCGTCATGTATTGTTAATGAGGAAATAAAAATAAGTGTACAGCGTGTCATAAATAGCACACAATATATCATATTCACCGTATCGGCGATAGAAAGTAATTGTCCTTCATGATGTTATCTAGATTTCCTTTTAAGATAAATATATATTTTAGATAAACCGAACGTTTATTAAGAAAAACCGGATGCAATAAAAGGCAAACAAGGCAACGCATTTAAAATGCTTTCATGAATTAAAATAAACATTTTTTTACCGAGATTTGTAATTTTCATTTTGTGCGGACCCTTTATTTTAATGAATAATCTTTTAGCAAAGTCCAGCAAATCCTTCATCTGTTAGGGGATATAGAGGAGGGGAGATTCATGCGAATTCCAAAACATTGCAAGAGAACCATATTCTAGTAAAATAAATATAGTAACCGACCTTCATACATTGCAAAATATAGGCATTTCATTGAGTATAAGTGTATGAATATATTTTAAACACTTCACTGACGTCACTCTGCAAGATTTCTCAAGGACCGTAGCTATAGAAACATAAATTCCAGCTATTTGTTTTCTCTACTTCGTTGCAAGATGCGCATCAGGAATATTGACCTATAATTCAGCGTTACAAGTAAATCAAGGTCCAGGACACGGTTCCGGTAATAATTCTGTGCATTTATTGTGTTAACTGATGGTCAAAAACGCGTACATGTTACACGTTATAAATGATACTCGATGTTGTATTGGAGGAACCCAGTTATAGTTTTCATTCAACTAAAATATAAGTTAACTTGTACATGATTATTTATTCAAAACGAAACAAAGAACAGTGACTGTAAGGCACTGTTGGATTTGCAGTTATTTGTTTAGAAACTGACTGTAACGCACTTTTGGTTAAGCAGTTATTCTTATTTGAAAAATATTTTGCAAAAATATTGTGCCTCTCCGTTCAGAAATTTCGGATGGGAGGGTCCTCCTGGTTGCTGATTCATATTGTACCGGTTGAGGGCCAAAACTACCTATATATTTTGTTTTACAAATTGCTTATCTAAAAACAATAACTGTCGAACGCCGACCGCGCGTGAACAGAATAGATGTCGAATCTGTATGCGGCCATTGCGTCGGTGAAAAACGCCCAGGCCTCACTGATTTAGATAAAGTGCTGGCTGCCAAGGATGTGAGTAGGGGTGTATGGAGTTTCTTGCCGTTTAGTATATATTTGTAAAATGATATATTGGCCATAAGACCTACTTTCATTCTTAAAGGTATATCTTGATTAAATATCAAATATGGGAATACAATCAGATATCACACTTATATGAAATAGGTTGTGTATGTTAATAATTTTTGCTTTGATTAAAAATAAGGAAATGCATCGATTTTAGGTTTGATTACTAACTAAAAGTATATGATTTAAATTGTATACACTGTTGCGATGTGACATATACATGCAATGTATCTTGCTGTGGAACTGGGGAAATGATAAATAGTTGTGTCGAATGCCGCATTTATCTTGCATCCGTGATCCATATCTAAAACATATCCTTCAACAAATCAGAACATGCTTTCCTTATTTTGCTAGCTTGCATTTTGTGGTGTTAATATGTATGTACATATGTTGCCTAAAGTTTGTGACGCATTTAAAACAAATATCAAGCAAACCAAATTTTAAAAAAATCCATGCCACCCTCACCACCGCTCAAGTCCCTTCAAGTACCTGTCACTTAAGTGATAAGAGCATCTGATAATAATCGACATCAAGGGAATGTATTATCAGAAATGAACCGTAACTCAATGAAACTCGAGTCACCGCCACCGACTATTGGCATTTTGGCCCCCGGTGCCACCAGCGCCCGCGAACCCTGGATAGAAAGCAAAAAATGGTCTGACAGAGGACAAAGTGCTCTAATCGCTGTAGTTGTGTTACGTTGTTGTCGTTACCTCGGTTGTCATATGGGTTTTGATGGTTTTATCAGCTAATCGTTATGATACTTTATCAATTGTTAGTTCAATATGCATTTATTGTTTCTTGATTACAATGAAAAACACCGATCCATTGCCCTAAATACAATACATGGGTCCCCATGCAATAACAAAAAACGAAAACATGCAAACTAGCCCTCTTCATCATCATCACCCTATTTGTGCGTCCGATATCCCCCTAATAACAGCCGAGGGATCCCATCAGCCGTAAGTGACACACAATAACATTGGGCCGACCGACGCTAATTCTTATCAGCTTTTTACGAAATCTGTCGCATTAGTTGAGCAGCGCTTGTCAATAGCATTAGCGTCTTCATGATAAATGCCCGACCGGTCTCGTTGCGGCCCAGGGCGCCCTTGGCCTTTGGTCTCATGCAGCATCACTGAGTAACCCAAGAGGAAACCCGTCGATCCCATACAAAGAGAGGACTTTACAAAACAAATATCAATTACCTTTTAAATTGAAAATATAAAATATGATATAAAGTTAAATTGGTCCTGGTATTAGTAATGTTCAAATATGGTTTCCGCAAAGGCGGGTTGTAGGGGAATTGCTTATGATGTGTTCTTTTAATGACTTGTCTTCTCGTGACCAAACAATTCTCTGATTTTTGTTTCCCCAATTTTTCACTCTACTTATTTGTAGAATATAAGTATGAGTTGCACCAACCACCGATATATATTTTCATTTTAAACAAAAAGATCAAATTGCGCCTAAGCATTTTTATCCTGCATCATTCGATTTAACAAATGACAGAAATCGGTACTTCTAATTTTACTCATTTACGATGCAATGAAGTTAAGTGCATTTCAAAAACTTATTGAGATGTTTGTCAAAAACTATGTGATCATTGTTTGCCTTTTGACACGTATGGCACGTCATCCATTACTGAAAACTTTATTTAGAAAAGTTCAATGATCGAAAGGTGTACCTGAGCACTGCATACCAAATGTTCAAAACCCAAGCATGCAGAAATAGCATTGCAGAATCACGATGTTTATAATTGTCCACTAAAACCTTAAAATTATTTGGGTAAGTTTATTTAACATTTAAAAATCTGGATATTACTAAATATATTTTACCATTCTGTATTCTTCCTGTTTTACTAACATGACAATGGCATCAGTTTGAAATAACGCTGAAGACTAAGGTACCGTAGTGTAACACTAGTAAAATGTGTAATCCATAGATACCTACATTTATCAAGGGGCGTTGTATACTAAAGAGAAATCAGGGTCCACATTCATCAAAACAAAATATAAAGATGCTTACATTCGAGATCTCTGCATGAATCTAAATGCACAAATGATGGTATGATGCAATTCTTTATTATCTAATATTTGACTTGAAATCAATGTAACTCTTTTCAATTGGAAATCCCAGTCATATCATATATATGAAGAACTCAGAAGGATTATTTTAATATGAGCCCAGGCTACTGCTGCTTCCCAGCTGATTGCTCAACTTCTCCTCATCGAGACACCACCGCGAAAGGAGGTTTGATTGGAGACTCCAGGTCATTAGGCGTCTCGAGCCCCAAAAGGAACGAGCTCTTTTTTTGTTGAGTTTTGTAGCCATTGCCAGACTTGCGTCGCCCGCTATCACAGAGTTGGCAAATGGTGACGTACGTTGGTCTTTGACATGGAGTGGCGGCAAGATGGTGACGTTGACCAGATAAGGATTCAATATAAGGTCATGTGATAGAACATGATGATTTCAAAAAGCAGTATCATCGTATAGTTAAGTAATGCAGTTATTTTGTTGCATATATAGCTCTATTTTACTGTGTACAAACTTGAGCCCTGGTTATGAAGTACTTTTTTGTCAAAATACCTTTATGTTTTCATATATTATAGAATGTAAGAGGACATTTTAAAAGAAAAATTTCGTTACTGTGATTGACATCTTTCTTAAGATGATTTATGTGCAGCCAGATTCGAATTCATTCATTAGAATGTGCCAAAGTATGCAAGATTGAACCCGACTGCCAATCAGTAGATCTAATTAAATCGACAACCAACATCTATATTTACTATAATAAACTGCTTCTTCTAGCTCATATCCATTTGTTCAACGCCAAATTCCTCAACTTAACATATATTAGCTTCATAATAACATGGCATTTACATGATAATTGTTTTGGCTGATTGTTAGCTAATGAGTAGCTTTCTTCTTAGTTGTTCACAAGATTTGGGACGAGTACACCCTATAAGTAAATGTTTCAGATTTTCAATAGGACCTGGCTTCATGGGAGGAACTCTCGGTCCTATATGGAGCGTATATGTTCTTTAAGTCACGTTAACATATAGGAATTCAAATTGCGGCCGCTCCTCGCCGCGTCTAGTGTGACCAGGACACTCGACAAAAATATGATTGACTTTAGTATCAAACGTTAAAATAGATTATGATTTGGTATGGCATATCAAATGGTATATGTGTCATTTGACGTGTCGATGTGACGTTGTTCTTATATGCTCGACTACGAATGGCAATTTCCAAAAGGTTTCCACTTCTTTCCGAGAAGGAACGGTATAACATTTCCTAAACTGAAATGATTGGTTTTATAAGGTGTTCGATCGACGTTGCGCCTTGTATCAAACCCGAAGTGCAAGAAGGCAAGTGACCATCCATTCATAGAACCCCCGCAAACAAAACCATACCATGGCGTGCGCCGATTTCCGGACAGAAACAGTGACAAAGTGTGACGACACAATGCCGAAAGTGGATCGCTCCGGATCTTAAAGAGAAAGGAGACGGAAGAGGAGACGAGGGACTTTGAGTCATTAGCCACAGAGAGCGAGTGCAAGACCAGGTAAGTGAGGGTCAAGTGGTGAGGCTGCTTTACTTTGGAGGTCTATGTATGAACTATGATTAGCTAGCAATTTTCCCATAGACGCCAAAGGTCGTCTTAAGTGGAAGGCTTTCAATATATCAGGTGACGATATCCATTTACGTTTTGCATCCAAATAAGTGCGATGTAAGACTGGCTACCGACGTGATGACAATTCGGTACAGCTACATAAGACTTAGGTAGCTTTGCTCAGAAGAAATGGATACTCACAACACCATGACCTTGTGATCAATGGATGTCACCAAACACGACGTTGCCACAGAGCCCCCCAAATGCAACACATGTTTCAGAAACGCGTTCGCGTTCGCAGATGGCAATACGCGGCATAAATTGGCCACGCAGATTAAATCCATCGATCATGCTCAGAGCGAGTGAGGGAATGTTGCGGATCCATTTCATGCTTCTTTGCGCCTCCCTGAGTCCATAATTGGGCATCTGACCAAATTGGCACTTCTATGCAGCAGGAATGTGTCGTCGTCTCAATAATGTGTTGATGTGTCACTGTGACACGCGAAACAATATCAAATTAGTATTTAGAGTATAAAAATGTAAAAACAAAATGCATTTATATCTTCAATGGACCACTTGCATATTCATATGTCACTATATATCCACTCATTCTCCATTAGCCCCTCCACCCTAAGCGCTTTCTCACTAACCCCAACCCCAACCCCCCCTCTTCTTGAGCATCGCCCACCCCCTCTAAATGAGCTTCTTCACAAATGACCAAGGCTGTATCCCGGCGGTTAATATGTCCATTTGTCATAAATGAGATGAATGGGATGTTTCGCCGTAATCAGGGCATTAATAATGCCGCCACAGTGTAGCAGTGTGCTCAGATTCAGAGAAATTGCTAGATTTTGCAGGGTGAGCAAGTTATTTGAATAGGTAAAATAGAAACAATTATAAATGGAATAGGAATTGTTAAAAATGATTAAGTGTCGATATACTGCGAAAAAAAATAGTAAAGAGGCAAAATCTTACAGAGTCGTTATGCCGATTCTTGCACTCAGCAAGGTATGTTCTTCATCTTCAAATAAGGCAAGGAAACCTCAGAATTTATCTTTCGGTGATAAGTAAATTTTGCAAAAGCCATTGTACGCCGCGGCGAGAAAAACATTCCAAATGATAACCCTTTTTCTTGAATAATTCATGTCACCGTCTAGTATCTAAAATGCAGACTGGCCACGTTTATACAATGTATCAACGATGATTCATAGACGTGACCGTCACTTTGCGTGCGATCAAGCAGAAGGGAGATTGGAGACGGAATTGTGCTGTTGAAGTAAAAACTGTAGATTGTAACCTCCTGAGAAATATCATATGTAACCGTTTAAAATGCGACAGTGAAACCATTCATATGATCAGAAGACGGTTTTACGAATATCAATGTCTTGCTTAGCCATTACACAGTGTAAATCGTATTATGTACAGTTTTCTCTATGAAGGAATTTCATTAAATGTGTGACATAAAACAAAGCTTATTCCTTAGACCTAAAGACACAGACTCAAAGAACTTTAAACCCATTCTAAATATAACATTACTTAAATCAAGAACCTGATTGACTGACATCATGAATCTCAAATCCATCATCAATAACCCATATTGGCGACAGTTTCTCATTTGTTTTACTTTTTTTACTTCGTCCTCTTTTCGAATGAAGATACAGTAGGTGATAAATGAGCATCTTTGATGTGGGACCTCACAGCGAGGAGTGAGGGGGCAGGAAGGAACTACTATATTGATCAGCGCGCTCTGTAATTTACGACGTTCGTCGTCGCCAAATGTATTAAGGGGGCCAATCTCTGCAAGAAATCAGCGGTGCACGGGAGAGTCTTAGGAATTAGCAATCTTTGATCAGGCAGATCTGCTACGCGTTGGAATCTTTGGGTACTATAGAAATTTAAGGTCAGGTACACATTGTGGATGGAATGCGAGGGTGTTAGAAGAGCTGGCATTCCATAAGCATTCGCGGTATACAGGCAAGGACTGAGGGGGCGTGACGCGTGTACCCGTTCGCTCTTGTACGTTATTCCAAAAATTAAATAAACGCTCCCGTTCCCTCTGATAACGTATACCACGGGCTTACCCAGCTCAATTATTTTGGATCCGCTGCAGGGATATTCTTCCGTTTATTATAATATCTTGCTTTGGATATGAGTTACCGATGTTCACAATCATGGTTGAGGCAAAGTTTAAGCTTCAAAATAAAACGCAGCAGACATCAAGTAGCACGAAAACAAATCTTCCAAAGTGACCGCGACCTGATTAAAAATTGAAAACTTTCTAACCTGAAGCCGAAATTAAACTAATTATTTGCAAAACTCCGTCTAAATGGTCATAGCGTCACGACATCTTCATTAATTGACAGGACTATAATGATTCACTAATGGAAACAGAAATAATTCTCGCCAAACGAACAATATGCGAAATCTTCAAATGTCATATTGTTACATCATTAATGTCATTGTCAAAGAGTTCGATATTTTGCAACATTTTGAATCCAGGCTATTTTTGAGTTTTTCTCCTGTATTGAAACTTTGATAACAAGACAGCCATCTCTTCCAATTGAGTGCATTCTTGGGGCGAATACCATGGAATAGTAACACGAGTCATTGAATCTCCTTTCACGACAACGCAGCACAGACATCAGGTTACAATCAAGGAAGGAATGTCACATGAACATTTTTCACTGCTTGGTTGCTCTGTTTCCAGGAGCAATAAAGCCGAGCATATGCAGCCTAATCCCGTCGCCAATTAAATTTCCGGCGCCACTTAGCGATTTCGCCGCAAAGCGCACAATACGCCGTTACATTTGGAAGGGAAGGGTTGCTGTTCATAAGTTTCAAAATTGTATTTGGGGACAAAATATAAAGTGTATTTCATTTATTTGATTTTACATAACGGTTTAAAACATATCTGTTTATTTGAATTAACTCATGATGCGGATGCGCGCATCAGATGTTGGATATCCATACCCAAAGCTCACCAAAGGCAACATTTCAAGGTAGTGCAGATCTATACAAATGAATATGAAACTCAAAGAAATAAGAGACATAAAAAAAGTGGTTGTCGTTACAAAATAGTAAATGTGACCTGAGCTATATTTCGTTCCTTTTTTGAATCCATGTTTTCTTCTCAATCAGAAAAAGTAAAACCCCCATTCTTGGGAATGTTATTGCGCATAGTTTGTAATTGATGAAACGGTATCGTAGAATTCTTTCGAAAGGTAATAACTATTAAGTAGGTTGGCGTCCTTTTTAGTACCCGTCCTTCGAATGACTCGTTGAACTGTTTTCATGGAAACAATCCCAAATCAAACAACATATATTTCCCTTGTTTTGTCACATACCCTTGTTCGGATCCGCCTTAACACCACCACTCATTTCCCCGCTCACCTCGACTTAAAGTACCAGAGTAGATGAAAATCACATAAATCAATGACATAATTAAAAGCGCGTTCGTCGTTTGAGCATATAACAGTCATCACATCCTACAGGGCGAGTGCTAATATTTCCTCAAGCAATTGACTTGGACCGACCTGTCCTTGTGGTCTCAACGAGGGGGTCCTTGTGCCGAAGGACTCTCCTCGATTCTGCTGCAAGAGCCGATTGTGGCTAAAGAGTGATGACGCAAATATTGTGCCTTTTCCCAATGTGTTGGTTGTACAATTTAACATATGTAGTTAAGGGACAAATATTTATACTAAGGTGGATTACAATTCAATTTTTATACAAAGAAACAATCGTTATACATTTTTTCTTACAATTCGGTATGTCAACATCTTGATAGTGGAACTACAATCCTATTGAAATAGCATCTCCCATAAAAAAAAAACACAATTGATTTGGTTGCAGTACTGCAAAGTCAAATATACATGTAGTTGAAGGTGGTAGAGACAGGGGTTGGCTGTGGTTAATGTAAGTTTATATCAGCGACAGATCAGACACTGAGTGAATTCCCATCATCTTCATCTCACTAGATAGGACACGAGTGGATCTTGAGAGGGGAGACATCAAACGAACATCGCTAGGGCGTTTCCAGAAAGCAGGAAGGGCGCTTATAAAGTGGGTCACAGTATCAAGAGCGGATTGTCGCTTGAATATAGTTTGACATTTTTGCATTCATTTTGTGGGTTGTACGACAAAAATATATATGTATACTTAGTAAATTTATCAAAATTATGAGCACTATTATCAATTTCTTTTCTGTCATCCCAACTGATGCCGAGCATGCATAGACTTCTTATTAGCCACATCCAAAACTCGTTCCTCTGTCGCCATTTTAAACATTTTGTCTAAGTCGCTGTGTCAATATTGAATCTCGCTTTTTAGCCAAGCAAGCAGGCAAGTGACGTTTCAGGTCAGCTATGACGTTGCCTTTAAGTGAAATGATGAGACACATGTGAAATCACACACAGCTATCCATGTATCATTTCAAAAAGAGTGGCACTAACTGGCAGTATTCTGTGTAGCGAAGTTGAGAAAAACGAATTATAAATTCAAGAGTGCTGAGTAAAAAACATAATAATCATTTTTGACTCATAATTGGACATCTATTTGCGAATGGAACCCATTATCATGCTTTCGATTCCCAGTTGTTCCAACACTTTTGCCGAGTTCGCGTTCTCCAAATTAAATCGCCTCATTATAAAACGATGCCGTTTTTTCTCCATCATTTTACCAGCTTCCATTCGCAAAACGCATGCTATTGCGTGACGTCAATGGGGCATAACAGTAATTGAAACCAAGGATTCAGCATGCGAGAAGATGCCTTTTTATGGGAGCGTGTTCGCTTTTTACACTTGGCCACAGAAGTGAGCATGATATTTGAATAGGAAACGAGGAATTAAGTGGCGCTGTTCCTTTACAATAAGGGATGAGCTGGTAGTACCAGGGTGCTTGTGTCTGTGGGTAAGTTGAGGGAAGAGGTGCATGTTATGGCTCGCATCCTCCTTTATCCAGTGTCACCGATTGTGTGAAGAGGGGTCATTGAGTCATGTCTTGTTTTAAGGAATGAAACTTGCTTAAACAAAAAGTTGATTTTTCTTCAAGATTATCTTCTCATATACATGTATATACAGTTTTGATAGACTTAGATACGGATTGCATACGAATGCAAATGTCAAGATGCCACAAACCCACACGGAAAAGACATATCTTTTTATAAAATATGAATATATAAAGATAAATCTTTACCTAATTTGCCAGAGATTGCTCTTTACCATATGTAGCACAATCATGTCCAAATGTCTGTTCGAGTGATTTTTTAGGCGTCCGTAATCTTTCGCTCATAATGAGCAGTGACCGCATGTCACGAGCAAAAGGTTAGACTAGTGATCATGAAAAGGGAAAGGCGATGAGCAAGTTCGTAAAAGCTGTATTTTAAGCAAGAGCCTAGTCATCTACTATTACTAGGTTTATTTCTATGAATCGTTCAGGAGCAGATATACATCAATTCTATGAAATTGGACATGCTATATATTTTTAGGTGGTTAAGGTTTATTAGCTATCCATAGTCTCTGTTTTTATTATTTGTGTGCTTTAACACACCATAGTTTACTTTACATGTATATAAAAACTTGTTATTTTTCCAAAAGGATCGTAGGGTGTCCAGGAATACCAGATTGCATCATGGATGAGCCTATGTAACATGACACTCTTGTTTTTGGTGCTGTATATTGAAAAAAAATACTGCCCTTGATGCTATGAATATTTGCTTATCATTTAATTATCTTGATTTGCGTATGATTAACCATGTGGTATTGCATCTTATATAATATGGATTGTGTAAACAAATGTTTATATCGTGCTGATTAAATATAGAACAAGGTTATGTTTATATGACTGTAAAAGGTTCAATAATGGCTTCAATATTATCTGATTTGAATCATATTCTTTGAAATCCTTTCTATCCGGTCTATTAAATAAAAATATGCTTGAGACTCAAAAATAATCGAGCCCACACGTTCTGTGAAACGGAAATAGATGTCTATTGGAAATACAATTAAAGTTTTCATAAAATAATTCCAAGCCATCACAACATTGAATCATTTCCTTAGAATGAATAAAAGGTAATTGAAATGATATTAATTTAATTAAGATGCCTACACTATTTTCGTCGTGACTATCAAGCCAATAATTGTTTTATTGGCATGGCTGAAATTTAAATAATGACTCTGCATGAAAATTCGGCTGTTTGACTCACGTCATTTTATACATTAATTGAGCAGGGTTGAAATGTGCATATATGATTTTATACTCCATATGGAAATGCGACAAAGTCTCATAGTAATTTTCAAATATTTTGTATGGTGGTTAATTCGATTATTATATTGATTTTTACTTAAACCCATGGAATTTTTAATCTTGGGGTCGCGGGTTCGATCCCGTCCGAATCTTAATATGTTTCGGTTATCCCTCCGGCGGGCCTTGTGCTTCGTATTCCCAACTGTGGACTTAAAACTTAATCCTACTGCTTTAGCTAAACAAAAGTTTGTCATTAAATATATTTTCGTCATTAAATGATTTTTTTTTAATGTGAAGGGTTTTAGTCTCATCTAGCTGAAATGATAAATAAACTTGGAACAAAAACCCATATCATATTAATCACACGATTCCAGATAGATAATTGTTTTGTCTAAGAATGAAATATGGGGTGTCGATACGATTTTTATTTGGCTATCAAGTAGAAAATGAACATGAGCAATGCAATATTGATATATTAGCGGAAAATAAACATTACCCAATGATGACGTCATAGATTGTGTGTATAGATGTCCGATTCTTTAAAATCTCATACATCTTCAGTTTTACTGTATTACACACGTTTAGTATTGAGATCACGTCACTTCTTTCGAATCAATTATGATTAATCGCTCTTTCATTTATGGGTTTGTATTTATAGAAATCATATTTTTGATCAATTTCAGGTTTTTAGCGGAAAACACTTTTCTTCTTCAAAGCGTTACCGTTGATGTATTAATTTAGTATCAATAAGCATGGATGAAGTGGTTAAGTACATTATGTACTTACTTGAAACTACTTGTTATTAACTTTTAAAGATAGGAATCGCCATTGTTCATTGCGTATGATTATAACTTTTATTTTAAAAAATACATACAAAAAACTATATAATTGGTGAATTATAAAATAATGATTATTCAAATTATTCAAATATAAACTGTCATAAATGCAAAAAATATATAAGCAATTTATTTAGAAATCAAGTTTTCTTTTTTGATTTAATCGGCTAAAATATTTAAGCTTTTGATTAATTTTATAAGTCGACATAAAGATTATGGTGCTGTCAGCGGCTCTTTGCGTCTGCGTCTGCGGAATTCAAATCGGTATATTCACCTGTCATATAGTGATACGAGCTACACTGATTCCGCTGTGATTACTATATTTTAAACCAATTCAAATTCCACAGACGCAGACGCAAAGAGCTGTTGACAGCATCATTACTCGACACAATAACATATAAGAACGGCAAGGTGCACCAAATGTAAACATGTTTATAGCGATGCAATATATTTATAATCGGTTCTTGGTTAATTGCTCAATCGCATCTCTTTATGCCTTCCTTGGTGACTAAAACTACTTACTTGTTTGTCCGTTTTGTGTGTTTGACCTTGTAATCGCCTCATACACAATGTCCTTACATCCGTATTATTGGTATCGCTCTTTACATTTTGTCGCAACCATGCACAATAATTATTCACACATTGGCCATGATCATGATTGTCAGTAATAACAGGTAGACGGAATAAATAATCTTGACAATGCCTATTCATAATGTATTTGTAAACACATTACGCGCCACTGGCTCGCTGGTAATGCATCATGCGTACGCTTTAAGTACGCAACTGTAATGTTTTGCTCTCGAAAATGCTGTCTCACCATTTGGTTTGCATAAACGTGCTGACGAAATCTGGATACAATGAACTTGGCTTCAATGAACAATGTGTCAACAACCTTCGAAGGAACTCCCAAAACAAAACATACAATATATGACAGCGTTGGTGGATGACAATATTATGTGCGATTAGAAATGAAGTAATATCAGCTAATCCAGGATTATTCATTTACCCCCGCGTTATTGTGTTTTCAGATGAAGGTATAAGTCATTTGTTTACAGGTTGGTGCCGAAATGTGCCTTTAGACACTATATGGTCCACATCACAGTGCTCGGATCCGTGGGTACGTGGGTGTAAATTGGTCATTTATATGGAAGTAAAATGAGCAATAACAAAGTAAAATGCAAGATGACATAACATTGCAACTTTTCAATATAGCATATTAAAAATAGGATCTACCTACTCGTTTGGCAAATAAAATTAATAAGGTTAAGTTTGAAACAGCCATAGGCTTAACTCTTCGTAAACGAAGGACGGAAACTGAATGGTAAGATCATGGTTCGAAAACAAATAGTAAAATTAGTTTTCATTCTGTAACCCCTGTACTATTTTCAGGCGTGGCTATGTGGAACCTATATGTGTTTCAAGAGAAATATTGCGTTCATATTGAAATAATACATATGTTGTTTTAATTTATAGTAAGAAAAAACACGATTATTTACAATTGACGCCAAAACAATGCCAAGCTAACAATTTCATTTGTGATGCCCATAAACCCCCGTCGGTTGCGCGCGAGTGGGTGGGATTATGAGGGAAAAGAGCGGTGATATTACTTGCGGATTGCGGCACAAATACCTCTAATTCCAGACATTTAACCTCGGCAACATTATCGTTAATGGCGGAAGCGATAGCGAAAGGACCATCAAGCGCGATCATTATGTGAAAATTGCCTGTTTTATGTCTTTCATAGAATCGAAAAGATGAATTACTATGAGTGATTGCATGATCACTGACGTCTGCTAGTACTCGAGAATGTTGTTTCGACTGATATTGCATCCATCCATCTATTGAAATCTTTCCGACTTAAATTATCAAGTATAAAATTTTTAAAAAAAATGTAGACCTCCTGACCATTAAATGCACCACCCTAAAACGCGACCAGTTTTTTATTCGTTTTTGAACCACTTTTTATTTTTCATACAAATAGCACGTCCATGTTCGCTTATTTATCCTTACTTACAAGCTTTTGCATTTTGAATAGACAGTCCACGTTGATCAAGAGGAAATTACAATATAAAAGAAAACTATACATAATCATTAGCCGTCTAAAATAGAACGAGCTCTTATCGTCTAACCAAACCCATTGAGACTAAAACAGTTCAGTGAACAACTACCAGAAGTTGTAGGAGGCATTGCACTTGAACATCAAAGTGAACCCGTAAGTTAGTACATTCAATATCCATATATCCGTGCGTATGCCTGTGTCGCAATGTCACTTCTAATGCAGACGCATACGTCAAAGAATCGAGCAAAATGCCTGTCAATACAATTTTGGGATTATTGGGAAGAATTGACATCATAAGTTTGCACATGCACGTTTCTCAAGCTGGTTTAACCATTTATGTACTTGTATATGATTCCGAAAAATTGCAAAATGTCCCGTTATTATTACATTACATACATGTAACCGAATAAAAAAATCACCCCTCCTAAGACCACACTGCCCATCATTATGTTCATCCGCACCTGATAATGTTTCCCTGGAACCCACCCGAACCCCATTGACTACAGCGTCACCACCGTTCTGGTTAATTGGTCGCCCGTTTCGGTTGGTTGCACATTATGAGTCAATATGGATTCTGCTTCAACGCCTTGATTCGGGTCGGGACCATAGGTGCACCAGTGAAATATACGCAGGTGATTAATAACAAGAGATCAATTAGCAGATAAGCCAAGTTAGCTGTTAAGTTAATTTTGTTGGCTGGCCAATACCAATTTACGGGATGACAAATGTCATGGAACTATCACATTTGTTTGTGTACCTATGAAATATGGAGATGGCATTGGATAAACTATCTTAATTATTTATTAATATTTCTGGGGAAAATAATTAAAGGCAAAATTCCTCATAGGCGGATTTTTACATCGAATATACACTATTTATATTCCAGGGACCCGCTATGATATTTTAGCCGCGATGTGTTACACAACCCACCTTCTAAGTTCACCTTGATCCCCGACCTCCTCTTATTAATTTTACATCTTGCCCTAGGACACCCCGAAAAGTGATGCTCATACGACAATTATTTGAAAATTGAACAATAATTTGAAATTTCAGTTATTTGATTATTTTAAAACTGTTCCATTATACTTAAAGCCTGATGGTTTTGAGAACTTTACGGATTGTTTACTTTGACTTTTGAAGTATTGAAAAGGGAGGGTTAGATATGATCGCTGTTTCGATAATGCATATCTATTCTATACATTTGTTACTTTTGCTAAATTTGCTCTCATACAAATTATTTGAGCAAAACATTTTTTGACGGGAAATAAACTTCCCCCCTTCCTAAAAAAAAATAGTTCTTTGAAAATGTGTCACGGTATACCCCACATTTATTCCAATTACGCTTTAATGAAGACTTTGACATATAACACATCGCTGCTACTTTGTTCCAGAAACTTCAAAAATAACATTTTTGCACTCAACGTCTAGTGGGGCTATGAGAAAAAAAGTTCATTTATGTAATTAAATGATATGTTTTATGATGGTTCTTCATACATGTATTTAAAGATTTTATTTTATAGAGTTTCGGTTATGAATTACATATGATATATCGATTAGCGAAAAGATAGTTTGGATTATTTAATTGTTTAATATGTTAAATAAGCTGAGTACCCTGAGTTTGAAAAAGTGAAAACAGAACCAAATGTATTTTTCATAAGTTATATCACTTAATTAACAATAATTGATTGCGTTGAAAACAATAGTACTTGTATTACTAAGCACATGTATTTTCAGGTTACTCATCCCCCTTGAAAATGTCTTTATTCATTTACAACATGTTGTCAATTTCTTTGCCCCTATTCAATTTTTGCATCCATAAGAACATGTTTTTCAGCATTATTAATATAATGATAAACCAATCATAAGCCCTCATATATTTTTATAATATCGAATCAGAATAGCAACACTATTGTGAAATCAATGTTCGACATAAAACTAATACATTTACTTCTTCTCGCTGTTTCATCAGGGCAAGCATCAAAGAGCTATGGTATCAACAAAAACGAGGAACCGGGGTTTAAAAATCAGGGCTTCAGTTTTGTTCCATTAGTCCCATCGGATAAAAAGTAGGGTTTTGCAACCACACGTATATACTAAATGGAGCAAAAATCATAACGTGTAGCGATTGAAGGAGTTGGTTCAAGATATGATTAATTTGGCGAGAACCACAGTTACGCGCTTGAATCTTTAAAATGACCATACATCCTTAATAAAAATAAGAACTCTCAGTTAGATCAAAGCCTCAAGCAAATGAAATTCTCGAAAATAAAGATAAATATAAGTATTAACAAATTTAACTTTTTTTGTTTCAAGCACAGTAAAAAAAATGCCCTGCACGGAACCTTTCAATCTGGGCACAGCCAAAATGGGTCAGAAAGAGAGAGCGCACTTTGGTTAATAAGCGCTACACACACACACGGATGGTTTGATTCATTAGAAACGTCAATGTTTTTCTTTTTTCGTTTCCTCTTCCAGTAATTCTTTTTCCGGGTTTTGATTAAAAAAATGTAAACTGGTCAGGGCAACTTTTAATAAGGACACTCTGTGCTTTATTCCTAGCAGATATTCGTTGAGGGAAAAATATTTTATGCCCTAAAGAAGAGCTGAAGTTGAAACAATCGCAATGACTTTTATAATTTTCAAAATAAAAATGTGAAAAAATGTTAAAATATGAAATATATAATGGCAAGTTCAACATGTATAATATTTTAGTTATTTAATGAAAATACATGTAGGCTATTTTGTTGTCAATATTATATAAAGTAATCCATTCTTGATTTTCTACTTTGTAATCTCGATCCCAATAGTAATAATTGATATTATTTTCACATTAACCCACTCAGTAAGTTGTCTAGTAGGTTGGTCATAAATAAGGTGTAGTTTTCTTAGATTATTATGTCTTACTTCATCTTATAAAAAAAACATTTACCCAGAAGTAATTGATCTATTTTTTATTAATTGTATGTAAACCCTTATTTCGACATCTGCCTTATGCACGCATCATGTCATATATAAGCATTAGTTCCACTTCGTCAATTTAGTTTTGCGCCAAGAATCACATTAACACAATTCAGCATATGCCTACCATCATCTAACCGAAACAAAATTCGAAAAACCTAAAGCGTCTATCATGCGAACCTTTCCCAAGAAAATCAGGACTGTTTAAATAAGCAAGCCACGAAAAAACTGGAGACGCGAAGAAAGTAATTACGTCTGAAAAGACAAAACATAGTATACGTGCTCCTAAGCATCTTAAACAAACTCCAATTTCGAGGTCTATAAACAAAATGTAAGAAAGAATTTGAACTTACACAAACTTTCGTTGTATTTCTCTGCGAGTTTCTTCTCTGCATTTTGACGTGGATACCAGAAGAATTCCGAGGTGTTCGAGAGGTAGCCTTGGGGATAAACAACCGATAAATCCTTGACCAGAATCTCTCCCGATGTATTGCCCATCCGATGAGCGAACGGACAAAATAATTTATAATCCTTATATTCATACTCATCGTAACAGTTTCCCGCCGCAAATATATGATCATCGGATTCGAGTAAATTCTTCACTTGCGAGTAGAGAAAAAACTCGGAATCAAGCAACTCATTATCAACCCCGCGCCATATTTGAGTCAAGAAATTGGCGCGATTGACCGCCGAAAGCGCCTGCGACTTGAACTTATTGACCCCGAACTGCGTGATTACCCCATCGCCGAGACTCTTCTCTACCCCTGGGTTGCAGTTCTCTTTGTCCGACTCGTACATCTCGACGCGACTCAGAAACTCATCGATGACGTCACGAACGGGTTCGTCCTCTTCCGGATCATCGTCTGCTTCCGCCGCGTTGCCATGGAGATCGTCTGTTTCGAGTTTCGTGATGTCATTGGGGGATTTAAAGGCGACGAAATTGAAGTCCTCTAATTCGGCGTCCTCGCCCGGGTCTTGGACGCCGCTTCCGTATTCCAAGACGTCGTCGTCAACGACGGCTTTGCCATAGCAACAGTGGAAGCATGCTGCCAAGAGCATCAAGGTGCTTTTAGAGTGCATTTTCGTCGCTGTTGCGTTGTGGTTTTACATAGGGACCAGTGTCGTATGTAACCAAGAATTCATGTTAGAATTAAAGATTGCAGTCGCTGTTTTATTTTTGTAACCATCGATACAGGTATTGCAATCCAATGCTAATTAAAGTCCCGAACGCTTAATTAAGATCGGTATGGTAATCCGCGATAGAACCTGCTATTAGTCCAGTTCCTTTGTTTACCAGGCACTGGAAAAAAAAATCAAACACGTATTGATAATGAAATATGAACCATAACGAGAATAATGTAAAGGCATGCTCAATGAAAATAAAAGGATAAAAGCATATCATTTATCTTATTCACACATACATTTTTCATGAAACACCTCATGACAGTTTTGGTTTTTTTTCTCGCTTTAATCATCAAATGTCGAGTGATGAATAATGGATTTCATTAATTCTATTTTATTCCAAAAATACTTACCATAATTTATTTCATACCGAAAGATGTTTTACTTTATATACTTAATTAAATAAAATAGCCCAAAAAGAAATCTGCAGAGGATATTACAATTTTGAATTTTTAAAATTAACTCAATTGAAAAACCGTACCTAGAGCCACTACGTTTAGCAATTTCGAAATATAGTTAAATGTAGATTTTGAATTTGTATCAAATCAATCGGATGCAAGGTGAAGTTTGACTTAAATAGCTCAACGCTCTTATAAATCATTTTAATTTCATTCCTTTTAATTCGACATAGCCCGCATGTGTTTCTTGCAAATCAATCATCTCTGTCACCATTAAAGTCGTTTACGGTGTTTTGTTTTTGAAAATATGTTGCCTTTACAAATTGTACTTTGAAAGTATTGATTAATAATCTTATTAATTACTTTGTCCGCACTGAGATGTTAATTTTAAAGTAATCGAAGCGAGTCTGTGGCTGTTATATTGTCTAGGTTACAGTTTGTAATTATATTATTATACTTAAACTCACCTGCGCTACACATTTATAATGAATTAATTTGAGTGTTTCTGAGGATATGTTTATTGAATCGCTTTTAGCACTGTTCGCGAATCAACCAAAGTTTCACATCCTAAAAATTCTATAAAAAAAACTTAAATAACCCGAATGCTCTAATCACTTTTAGATTGCTAATTTTTTAACACTTAATCCAAATTACGTTTTTTCGGCCAAAATTTGCATATTCAAACGACAGTATCCATACAAAATATCCTGGGCATTAGATATCAGCAAAGCAACATATCATATGTTTTATTCCCGCATTTGATATCCTTACTCTCAAACCTTCGTCTCTTATTTTCTCTCACTCTTTCCAAGAACATATAAATGCCATTTCCAGTTTCATTTGCCGGACCCTATGCTTCTGGCAGCAACTTTTAACTTGTCTTTTACTGACAACGTATACTCTGCCTCTCTCTCCTCCTTTTACAATGTGTCCCCGCTCTTGCTCGCTGCTCAAATTTCCCTCCCCTGAATTTCCCTCCGCGTGGTGGCAGCAGCGTCGCTTGGAAAGACCGTCTGCTGCAAAATGTCCTTTTATTGGTTTCCCTTTTAGGGGACTGAAAGGGAGCAGAGATAGGTGGAGGAATGTGACCCTGAACGATGATGTAATGAAAGGTTTATATATTTTTCAATATTATAAATATATTTTATAAGCAAGGGGCACCGTACCATTCATTTTTCAAATATTAGATTTATATCAACATATATATTATTATTTGCAGGATACAAAAAAATAGCAATGCACTAACTCTTTTTAGACAATAACATTTAGTAGATACATGTAAGAGTATTTATTCCGAGATAGCTTAATGTTTCTTATCTTATGGCCAGCTAGAGCAAGAAAAGGAAACCATGCAACAATTGCGTAAAACTCTTGCAATGTTAAAATCAATGATTTCAATTATGGTCATTTTTTTTTCAAAAGATACAACGTAAAAGTCGAGTTATTTTGTAGGAGGGACACCTTCTAAATGGAATATTTTCTATAGTGCCTATTGCTAAGAACCGAATGTTTATTCCTTAGAGTAAAACTACATAATTTTTGCATTTACAAATCTAAAGCTCAAACATGAATTTAAACGTTAGACTGTCCTTCGATCTTTGTCGAGGAGTTTGTATTTTTGAGGAACACAGTATGATACATTATAAGTTATTGCTCAATATCCTATATATAACACACAACTTTATACAGTTAAAAATATGGTTTACCTAAAGACCCGTCACTTTTTATTACAATTTACAGGTTCATGATATTTTTAGATTTCAACATTATACACATTTCACACCTTTGTCATTTCATTGGTTTTATATAAAGTATCTCGTATTAGAAATTTACTAGACACCTTAATGCTGTAATTTGAAAATTAGCTCACAAAAATAACTGCACCACCTATTTCATATTGCATTTGCTGTACTTCAATCACCGAACTCAAAGTTAATAAATTACAAAATGGGATCTAAACCATTGAGTCATTTGATAAAAAATACTTTAATGTTACGCTGCGGATTAGAAAAAAAAAACAAAATCGATTTTTTTTTCGTTCAGCTACGAGCTCCGTGTATGTCTTTAACAGTTTGTTCCGTTTGCTTTCTTGCAACGGAAAACAAGACGAGTAAATAAAGGGCAACGATTTTCTCGCAATGAAAAGGAACGTTTGTGTTTACACCTACCGTTTTTCAGCAACATTTGATGCTTCGACAAGTGTTTGTATTGCAAAGGTTTCATGTTTATTGACCAATTTCGTTTGACGAGCATTTGGCGAAATGTTTTTAAGGCATGTTCTTTTACGGTCGATTGACGGCATTCGGTTAACGCGAGGCGATAGGGTGTCGATATTTATTTTTCAGTTGAAAAACCTTGTGTTTATCTTAACTCTTAATGGAAGTTTAGGCTATTACAGGAAATGTATACATTAGCTGATCGAATCTGTTTCCCTTTAATTGTCCATTCTAATCTAGGATTGGGTTAATGGCATACGATATTTAAGAAGTAAGATGCATTATTGCGTCAGTTCTGATATCATTTATGCATTATCTTTTATGTTAGTTCCAGGTCTGACAATGGCAATAATGCAAGAATGAACGTCCCCACGAGCCGCAGACATATTCATAACGCGTTTTTAACATTTAACACCAGATATTGAATAAAATCAACATACTTACAGTCGCGCGCATTTCTAACCCAACATGAAAACCGTTAAACTCTAAACGTTAACCGCAAAAGCGATAAAAACGTTAAACCATAAACGCATAACGTTAAACGCTAAACGTTAAACGCTAAGCATTAGCTACCCACATGTGTAATGGGTATATAAAGAACATCATTTTGAGTGTTTAGCATGCCCTACTAGAATGCCCTGGGTACCGGGAAACCAACCACAATTTCAAATACAGGTGTTTTAATGAGTTTGATTTCATATAAAGCCTCATACATGCAAAACCAATGCAACTTCGAACATATTCCATGTAACAACAAACGCTAAACGCTTAAAGTTAAAAGCTAAACGTTAAACGTTATTTTCTGATATTACACACCCTTAAGCACTTAATGTTAAACACTAAACGCTAGAAAGATTGTAGGGTTAGAACTACGCGCTACTTTATATGTAAACTTAATATTTCCGTATAATCATTCAAATTGCAACGTAAGCAGAAAGCGTCAAAATTATGTTAATAAGACAACATTTGTTTAGGGAACTATATTTTTGTTGAATTAATGGAGTTGCATGAAAAATAAATAAACAAAATATTTGTCTCGGTGCTTAAATTTGTGAATCCATTGTTTAATTTAGTTCAATTGATTCAAGTGATTTCGTACTTTCACCCAGTGATATTATTTGGGATTGATAAAGGAGGTCCGTTAACGGTATCGATCATTATTAACTATTATATATATGTAATGAATAGTATGATCAAATGTAATATGAACAGTACTAACTGACAAAACGAAGTATGAAATAGCCCAAAAGGTAAAAAAACTACAAACAAAACAAAAATGCAAAGCTGTAAAAGAACGACGTTGAAGAATTACACAGCGAATTATTACTCTTTAAACAATACCATTGTAATTGGCATGATACAAACGGTACAATAACAAAATGTAATGTTCCGAAATTATGAGGCGAATACATATTCACTTAATATAGATTTTTTAATCAACTAAAAAGCGGATAGCAATAACCTTACCTAAATGTTTTATCTCACTTATGTCACTATAAGGTCCAGGTTATATTTCACCAAAGAGAAGCAATTGCTTTACGTAATTAGATACCGTAGGGGCTGTTGAGCAAACTGCTCAATAGATGTCGCCACGGTCTAAGTGGGTGTAGTGATTCAAGCTTCCGCATGCAGCGTATATGCATCAGACATACGTTTATTATATCTAAATATGATTTTTTTCTTACAACAATTTACTTTTAATTATACATGCTTATCAAATGTGTTCCTGGTTATTAAATGTCATTTACATATATTTTTTTTACATATGCTTCGATATTTTTGAAAAAAAAGGTAACGAAGTTCCAAATATTCGATATTGACTAACTTGACAACGAAAAGGCTTTGTATACGGTTCATGTATTTGCCAGGGGTGCAGCTTAGTGGTCGCGCATGCGACTGTCGTTTCGTCAGCGCGAATGTCGTTTTAGACGACACTCGCGCTAGTGCGAATGTCGCCTTGATGAAAATATGCACTGAGCAAATACATTTAAAGTACCCATATATTAGCACTCGCGCATTCGGCGCTTGCATTTAACATGTAATTTGTCTAGTCGAATATCGCGCGCGAGCGTCATTTTGCTCGCGCGAGTGTTGGTTTGGATGATGGTCGCGTTTTCGCGACCGTCGTTTTCAGGTTAAGGTACACCCCTGTAATCCTGAATTGCTCACTCGCATATTTTTTCCTACAGAATTAATAAAAAAATATGAATTCCTTTATCCATATTTGAGTTATGCTACCGTTATTACCGATGTATATCCCGCACCGATATATTACCCGCACCAGTGATGATCCTATTCGATTTCAATATTATATATATATTTTTTTTCAAATCTTTGGCGAAAAATATGGTTATTGATTATATTAATTACAATGATATCCACTTTCTTTTAACAAAAAAAAATATCAATTTCAGTGAATTTTATCATGACATTTTTCCATAAATTCCAGGCAATACACATTTTATTATGACTTCGCGTTTTACACATCATTCATATGTTTTATTTTCAAAATGATTTACGGCTATAAGTAACATATTCTGTGACTTTAAAGTAGCTTTCAGAAAACAGATTCTTGTTTTGGTGATCCTGTATTAAGATGAATCAGGGGTGTACCCAAGGGGTCGTATCGGCCGCGCGACCATCGATTTTTGGAATTAAATCTGAAAACAGCTTTATTCATTGGTTTTGTCAGTGGCTTTTACGACATAATGTTATTCAATAGCAATGGGATTTTGGTCGAAATGAGTCACTTAAAATTCCTAAAATCATCTTCTCAACTAACTTTTTAATGGGTGCCCGACATATTTCTCAAACTATTTTGTGGCTAGTGCCTATAGCGCTTGCATCCTTGAACAATTCATAGGTTTTTTTCCCTTAACCAAAATAGTTTGATTTTAAGGATATCGTTGCGTTGTTGTCTTTTCATTCTTTTCTCGACGCTTGTAACAAAAATTATGTAAAATTTCTATTTTGTATAATAAAAGAGATTGATTTTGACCGTCTGAAGCCTACTAAATATAGCCCAACAAAGCAATTTGAGTTTTGAAAAACTCAAAGTTTTCCCTTAAAACAGCTATACCATTTTTCTATCCAAAGAAAGTCAGCTTTTTTCTACCAAATCCGCTCACATCCCTGATATAATAAGTTGATGTATAAAAGTTTCATTTAAAAAAAGATCGCACGACCTTCCTTTTTGCCGCGCGACCATTGTTTTTCGGAAGGTCGCGCGCGTGACCTTAGTTGTCAATAAACCCACTCGGCAAGGGTCGTCCATAGTACGTCGCATTCGGACGTGACGTCGAGAGGACGACATACGTAGGGCCCATATGAAAGTTTTCCGGACGTCCTT
>LQRL01018420.1:21086-38278 GCA_001703475.1 Hydroides elegans
CTATGAAATAACAAAGAAGTAACCAAACAAAATTCAAAATAGAATGTTATTATTTCTATATTTCATTAAATATACTGCTCAAAATAATTTAAGAATCAGATTTTAGGGGGCGGCCGGTCTGGGGAAAACGGATTATTTTCTTTTAAAAGTATTTCCAGTTTACCGACAGATATATCTGCAGCTTTGCTATGCAACAATACACGAACTATTGAAACTCTTACCAGCTTTCATTGTCAAATAATCATGATACCCTCCGAATCAAAATGATAAATCCGATTGGAGAAGATTAACAATGTAAACTTAAATAACAGCAGCTCATTAAAAAAGTTCGAAATGGTACCTTAGTAATAAGTATGGCCCCCTCTGGCCTCTTTGCACTCATTGCACCGTTGGGTCAGTAATCTGAGGCATGGCCTCCCATTCTAACATGAGTACCTGTGGTTGTTCCAGTAGTGTCTGAGGAGTTTATACGAGCTTTCTGATACATCTTCAAGCATAAACCAAACCCTGTTCAATGGGATGAAAATCTCGGGAACCCGCTGGCCTGTCCATTACCTCGATGCGGGCCTCTTGCATGTACCCCTGGACCACGCGAGCGACATGGGATCGTGCATTATCGTGCATTAAAACAAAGTCATCACCAATGGCACCAACAAATGTTCTTGCTTTAGGATCGAAAACATCGTCCCTATATAGTTTTGCAGTCAGTGACCCTCCATCAACAAAATAGTAGCTCGGTACGGCCATCTAAGAAGTTACTAGCCCACGCCATGACAGGCCCTCATCCGAATCGGTCATATTGGATGATGTAACCATAATTGTATCGCTCTCCTGGGTGTCTCGATACCCAGACACGTGAATTAAATGTCGAAATATGGAATCTGCCCTCTTTCGTGAACAATACTGTACGCCAGTGGCGTAGCTGCCACCTTACATGATCCCGGGAAAATGCCAGGCAGACTCTGAGGTGTATTCTAGTCAAAATAGGGCGTAAAGCGACTTATTGCTCGCAGATTGTCCTTATGTATGTAGTCTATTCCATGTCGTTTGGTCGGATAAATACACACCAGTATCCCATCGAAAGTCCATTTCGATCGGTCGCGCGATGGCGGTGCGGATGCGAAGTGCAATCGAGCAAAAGCAAAATATACGGTCTTTGGGATGAAGTCATACGATGAGGTTGTGATCAGGGTCTTTGTGTACATGTACACAAAAACGTATCCTGATGCTCGATAATGCTTTGAGAAAAAATTGAAGCTTATTGAAACCTGGCGCTGAGATCGCCCATCCTCCAATAGTTGCACTATTCTTGCAGTTTAAGGTTCACTTAAATTTATTCTTATTGCATGATTTTCTGTTAACAAATACACAAAATTTCATTACAAAAAAAGACTTATGAAACACGTGTGATATCAAATTCATTCTTGAAATTGGGGTTCTATGATCTATTGATTGCATAATGCACATAGATCTTTGGAACACTTATCCAACTTAATTCATTTAAGTATAAACAAGGAACAATGTTTACAACAATTGAGACAAAAGCCCATACAGGGAAGTCGCACCCACCAACGCACCAACCAACTCGCCGACCCTTTAATAATTTTGAGCAGTATATATTTCCATATAAATATATGGATAAGGTATTTTACTTTCTAAATCCAAATCATATCTTAAGAAAACAAAATGGATGGGGGTTTATTCAGGAGTTGTGCAAAAGAGGGGGTTTAACCCTGTTTTTTTTCATAGGGGGACACTCTGACACATCGAATATGTAATTGTAAAGAACTTCACTTACTAAAACATTTACCATAATCTTGCAATTAAGAGACAAACCACAAGTTTGGTTGCAAACATGCCTTCGTAAAGCACTTTTGAGAGTAAAACATTTACCACACTTTTCACATTTCAACAATTAGGTGAACGAATATGCGTTTCTAATGCTACTTTATAAGTAAAAAGCTTACCGCATTTTTTGCATTTATACGGTTTTTTCATCAGCATGAGTTCGTGCGTGTTTTTTT
Organism: Hydroides elegans; assembly: GCA_001703475.1. NCBI lineage: Eukaryota > Metazoa > Annelida > Polychaeta > Sabellida > Serpulidae > Hydroides > Hydroides elegans. The sequence goes on from LQRL01018420.1 coordinate 23,111, forward strand.
AGGATGGCTCTATGTCTAAAACATTGGCCACACACCTTGCACTCAAATGGCTTTTCACCAGTGTGAGTACGAATATGCGATTGTAAATTACCTTTCTGGGTAAAATGTTTACCACAAATCTGACACTTGTACGGCTTTTCACCAGTATGAAAGCGAATATGTGTTTGTAAGTTGCCTTTTTGATTAAAACATTTACCACAAATCTTGCATTTAAACGGTTTTTCACCAGTGTGTATACGAATATGCTTTTCTAAATTACTTTCAAGAGTAAAACATTTTCCACAACTCTGACACTTATGCAGCTTCTGACCGGTATGAGCACGAATATGTACTTGTAAGTGAGTTCGCCTACTAAAGCATTTACCACATAACTTGCATTTAAGAGAAAAACCACTAGTTTGTTTGCAAACATGCCTTCGTAAAGCATTTTGGCGAGTAAAACATTTACCACACTTTTCACATTTAAACAAATTTTCACCGTTATGTGAACGAATATGCGTTTCTAATGCTACCTTATGAGTAAACAGCTTACCACAACTATAACATTTATACGGTTTTTCATCAGCATGAGTACGGGCATGGTATTGTAAGCTGCCTCGCTGAGTAAAATATTGGCCACACACCTTGCACTCAAATGACTTTTCGCCAGTGTGAGTACGAATATGCGATTGTAAATGACCTTTCTGGGTAAATCGTTCACCACATTCCTGGCATTTATAAGGTTTTTCATGGGTGTGAACACGAACATGAGATTTCAAATTTGCATGTTGAGTGAACGACTTTGCACAGTAATTACACTTATAAGGTTTTTCACGGGTGTGAACACGAACATGAGATTTCAAATGTGCATGTTGAGTGAACGATTTTGCACAGTATTTACACTTATAAGGTTTTTCACCGGTGTGAACACGAACATGGGCTTTTAAGGTTACATCGTGAGTGAAGGACTTTGCACAGTATTTACACTTAAACGGTTTTTCACCGGTGTGAAGACGAACATGAGTTTTTAAATTCGCTTGTTGAGTGAACGACTTTCCACAGTATTCACACTTATAAGGTTTTTCACGGGTGTGAACACGAACATGGGATTTCAAATGTGCATGTTGAGTGAACGATTTTGCACAGTATTTGCACTTAAACGGTTTTTCACCGGTGTGAACACGAACATGAGTTTTTAAATGTGCTTGTTGAGTGAACGAATTTGCACATAACTTGCACTTATAGGGTTTTTCACCGGTGTGAATGTGAATATGAGCCTGCAGTTTTGCATTACACACAAACGTCTTGTCACAGATTGGACACTTTAATCGATTTGAATCCGCACTCTTACTGTCGTGGACACGCATGTGGCGTTTGAGATCGTTTTTAGTGCTGAATTTCTGTCCACATTTATCGCATGAAAACGGAATGAAGTCACTATCAGGAGTAAGGCAGGGACATTCCGCGAAGACCATTCCGCAGATATTGCACAGTTTATAGGATGTCGATAGTTTCTTTGAGCGTCTATCCCTTTTGGCTTTAGCAACATCTTCATGGCTCTAAATAAATAAACATAAAATGTATAAGCGTTTCTACAATGTTTGTCTATGTTAATTTAAAATAAATAGAAATAACATTTGTGGAATGAGAACATTTATATTTAAATTTAAGTATTGTGTACATGGGCAAACTGTTCTGTTGCCCACATATAATTTTCAAATTTGAAATTGGATGCTCCAGCCAATTTCTTTAAACAGGCTTATCAGAGATTAGCAAATTGAAATCGAATCCTTAACAAGACTGTCCAAGGACAGTGTGCCACAACTTGCACAAATCTCCCTGCGATATCAAAGTAAGCGGGTTTATTATTTATCTAGAGTTTAAATCATCAATAAATACGATTTAACAAAGTTATAAATCAATTAAATTGATTCCAGTATAAACGATATTGTACATTTATTCCTTGCATGCATACTTTTATTGTGAATATTGAATAAATTTGTTTTCATTAACTTTTCTATATATCTTTCACAGTTCAAAACATTTGAAACACATTTCTTGATTTTTATTGCATTGAAATATCGAATAAAAAACAGTATTATTTGTTGATTGCGAGAGTCATAACTATCGGTTATAAAACGTTGTTAATGCACCTGTCAGTCTTTCCCTTGAAAAAAATAATAAATTCACCAAACAATGTGAAAATACGACGGACCATTGCACAGTTGCGACTTACAAATAACAATGCTATATGCCATTATGTTTCTAACTCAACCTATTTAATACAATGCTTAGATAAAATCCACCATTTGCAACCTTATAATATCGATAATTTCAAACAATCGCATGGTTTGTATTATATTACACAGGCGTATTTGACTGTATGAGAAGCGAAGACAATTAGTATGTAAAACGCTATTTATGCAGCAGTGCATGCCATGCATCCCGAAAATGGTTTTATTTTCAAGCAAACTGGTGCCTCTACATTGACCAGTCAACGCGTTTTAATCGAGAAATATTTTAAGGCAATATATGAATGAACAAGAATGATGCCAGAAAGAAACATTACCATCAGCCTCTAGCGGTGGGTCACGTGACGTACACAAACACACGAAATATCTTGTATTTTCGCTCACTTAACGGAGGATGAAGCTAAGGGCAGTTATCCCGAAAATGTTTTTATTTTTTTTGAGGTGCTAATATAAGCACAATTGCTTACATAAGCACACCCTGAAGAGTTGAAACCCTAAAGATTGAAATAAAAAAATCCGCATTCAAATCCGTCCACAATCTTCAGAGGAGTAGCGATTTTAGGAAAAGTTTACGAACTAAACAAATAAATAAATAAATAAATATATAACGGAAAAGCGGTGGGACAAACCCCGGTTTGCTTCGCAAGCCGTGGGTAAAAAACATGGTAGTGTAAGTGTGATTAACTGTAAGAAAATAAAAAGAAAATCACGCGAGTTGCCCATACAATATTGACTGGCTATTGTTTAATTCGAATTAAATCTATCTGCATATTGATTTAGGTCAATTTAGTCTGGTTTTCTTCGGAAACGTCGAACCGCCTATTTTCTACTATGAGTCCATCGATCAAATGCTGCATATCCATCTGCTATCGCTATTTAGTTTAAGCATGCCCAAAATATAAATCCGTTACCATAAAAGGATGCGGTTTAAACTAATCAATTCAAATATTGCAATCTTAAAACCCATCCAGCCAAAGGACAAGCCAAAAAGAAGACTGGTCTATCCGCTAACTGGCCTATAGACCTGCGTTATAAGGTATAATAAAATCTAACCTTGATACAAACACTTTATCATAAATGCACACAAATGAAAAAAATATTTAAACAAAGGGTTAATAAGAATAAAATCCATTTTAGTTCGTTATTGGGGTAGTCAGATTTCTAATTCCTAAGTTGTGGAATGCTATACCTGAAAGACTTTTATTCTTGAATATTATTGAATTTCTCCATATGAACTCATTTCATCCCCTCATCGAATGATTGTTTTGAGGGTGGGGTCTAACGAACGGCCATTATGTGAGAACCCGTCTGGTAAAATCCATCACATTATATAACATCAAACATATCATAACACGACATGTCAATATATAATATTACATTGGTTTGACTCCTCAAGTCAATCTAATTGTGTAATAATCATAGCAAACATCTCATAATGCCAATGAAAATGCCCATTCGAATCATGCCTCGATCTAAATAGATATATTGAGAACGCCGTTGACAACTTTTGACAGCTCCTCATCAAGATTTTTTTTTAGATATTTTTACACTTAAAACTGAAGATGAATATGATGCATAAAAAGGCCGTGTTAAAGCTGTGTGTATTACAAATTTATTATTGCTGAATATTATACAAATCACCTACAACAACTACGATTTGGGTATCGGTCCTGAATATAAATACTTTATGTACAGAGTTCATATCTGCATTAACAATGGTGTTATTTCCCCCGAGGTAGACATCCTGTCTAATTCTTAACAACATGAATCCAGGTCAAAATGTCCCCGGTCGTAATGACCCAGATTTTGGCAAACTTACATATTATAGGTTTCGCCTGATATTGTATATACATATTAAAACTTAATATATAATTGTTAATTTATGATAATAACTTTCATATGTAATTCAATTAATTCGTTAAAATCAGCTTTGAACACAATTCTGATATTTCCTTCTCCCATCATCGCTCGTCGAAAAACACACCACAAAAACTAGACAATCCGTTCACAATAACTGAAATTGAAAACGCAATCAGGTCATTAAAAAGCAACAAAAGTAGTTGATGTGACAAATTACGTGCTGAACATTTAGAATATGCTCCTAGAGAAATCGAAGAAATTGTATTGCTACAACACTTTTGCCGAAACTGGTGAATATCCGAAAGAAATCAAAGTAGACAACTAACACCTCTACAAAAACCAGGAAAACCTAAAGGACCAGCAGAAAATCTCAGACCAGTTATTCTATTATCAACACACAGAAAAATCCTCGCCATATGTCTGATTAAACGAATATCTAACAGACTACATGAGAAAATAATTCCAGTTACTCAAAAAGCATATACAAGCAACAGAAGCACAACAGAATTAGTATTCACTTTCAAAGTTCCCACCGAAAAAGCAATAACATCAATAGGATATGAAACAAATCTACTTTTGCTTAATATGAGAAAAGCTTTTGACACTATAAGGAGATACCTACTGATTGAATACCTGAAAGAAGTGCTGAACAATGATGAAATACATCTAGTTGCATTATTACTAAAAAACATAGAACTCTGTGTAAAACTCGAAAATCTACTGAGAGCTTTTAAAACAAATATCGTGTCACCATAAGGTGACGGAGCATCCGCGCTGTTTTTCATTACATATCTAGCGACAATTCTAAAAAAAAAAACTCCTTAAAAAGACGATGCTAAAATACACAGTGCCGTACAAGGTTTGCTTGCTTTAAATCCAAAAACTGAACAAGAACAATTAGAAAAAACGAACGACCTACAAAAAGTGGGCGAGAAAAACGAAAAACCTCCATTACCGCACCATTTCGAAGATCACAATTAGTCAAACTACGAGGACACCATATTTACAGTTGACCAACAAGATGCTGATGACATAGGGTGGGCATCTACTGCAGACCATATCATAGCAAATATAGAAAAAACACTACAGAAAAAACTCAAAGAAAGAAATCTACTCATAAATCCACCCAAAACCGAAAAATACAACATCAAAAAAGATGGCGATAATAGCTGGAAAAAATGTAAATACGTAGGCAGTTAACTTGGAACAACACAAGACATAAATAGACGTAAACATCTCATTTACACGGCTTTTTCAAACTGAAACCTATATTTACTAACAATTACGTGAGAGAAGAAACAAAACAACGATTTTTAACGCGTAACTATCGAGTATTTTCCTATATAATTGTGAATTGTGGACTCTTACTAGTACGTTAGAGAGGAAAATAGACGCTTTCCGAAGACAGCTCCTTCGCAGAGTCCTAAAAATACGTTGGGACCCTTATAACCACTAGATAACAAACCAAAAACTATATGATAAGCTGATCAAACACCATGGTCAAAGACCATAGCAACTAGGCATCTAGGAGTGTTTGGTAATATATGTAGATTACTGAATTCAGCGCCAGCTAAAAAAGCACTCTACGAGGGCTTAAGACCATCTAAAATTCAGTAGAAGGTCAACGACTAACTCTCCTAAAACTGATTGAAAAACCACTACCCAAGGGCATGGATATACATGGAGCAATCAAACTGGCTCAGAATAAAAACGCCTGGAGAGTGTTAGTGAATATTGTGAATTAACTTAAGGATAATATAGACAATTCTCATTTAGGACATATCATTTATTTGTGCAGAGAAAAGGTCTTCGTCCGTATAATCTCAAGACGAGCGAGCGAGAAAGGAAAGGCATTGGAAGTTAACTTTTCTCAAAACTAATTTTTGTTTTCTAATACTCATTGATTTTTTTAAAGTAGATAAATGCTTGGTTTTTCAATCTAATTACCTGGAACTTGCAAAGACTGAAGGATAAAAAGTAATTTTAGGGACAAAACGACACAAAATGTTTCAAATAAGTGTTTTAATAACACATCCCGAAAAATATAAATTTCTATGTATCTATGGAAAACGTAGATCATGCGTTTCTACGGTTCAATACACTTTATATTTGCATCCTAGCCTTTCACTATAATTTCTTTAAGCAATACACCCTAACCATGAAGTAAATGTATATTAAGAATATTTTATAATTGGAAGTTTTCATCTTATCCCCATTGAGTTGACATAAGAGATATTTTTACAAGTTGACACCCAGATACAAAAGACAGTAGCGACTTTGTCTGTAACATTGAAACACATTGATTTTGCTACAATTCATACAATTCAAAAATTGATAAATTCATCAAAGTTAACATGGCTAAAATTCAATTCTGTATGTGATTTTCTGTCGTGTGAATACGAATATGTGTTTGTAAAGCACCTTTTTGGTTGAAACATTTACCACAACTCTGGCACTCATACGGTTTTTCACCACTATGAGGGCGAAAATGTATCTTTAAGCTACCTGTTTGACTAAAACTTTTACCACAAATCCTTAATTTAAACGGCTTTTTCATCATGGTGAGTACGAATATGTGTTTGTAAATGTCCTTTCTGAGTAAAACATTTACCACAGATCTGACACTTGTACGGCTCTTCACCCATACGAAAGCGAATATGTGTATATAGGTTGCTTTTTTGATTATAACATTTACCACATATCCTGCATTTGAACGGTTTTTCACCAGTGTGTATACGAATAAGCTTTTGCAAATTACTTCTATAAGTAAAACATTTTCCACACAACTGACACTTATACATCTTTTCATCGGTATGAGAGCGATAATGAGTTTCTAATGCTACATTATGCGTAAATAGCTTATCACAGCTATGACATTTAAACGGCTTTTCATTAGAATGAGTCCGAGCATGGTTTTGCAACCCGCTTCGCTGAGTAAAACATTGGCCACACACCTTGCACTCAAATGGATTTTCACCAGTATGAGTACGAATTTGCGATTGTAAATTTCCTTCCTGGGTAAAACGTTCACCACACTTAAGGCACTTAAAAGGCTTTTCACGAGTGTGAACACGAACGTGAGTGTTTAAATTTCCTTTTTCAGTAAACGTCTTTCCACAGTATTTACATTTATAAGGTTTTTCACCGGTGTTAACACGAACATGGGATTTTAAAGCTACATTGTGAGCGAAGGACTTTGCACAGTATTTGCACTTAAACAGTTTTTCACCAGTATGAACACGAACAAGACTTTTTAAATGTGCTTTTTGAGTGAACGACTTTGCACACAATTTGCACTTATAAGGTTTTACACCTGTGTGAATGCGAATATGAGCCTGTAGTTTTGCATTACACTTAAAGGTCTTGTCACAGATTGGACACCTAAATCGATTTGAATCCGCATTGTTACTGTTGTGGACACGCATGTGGCGTTTGAGATTGTTTTTAGTGCTAAAGCACTGTCCACATTTATCGCATGTAAACGGAATGAAGTCACTATCAGGAGTAAGGCAGGGACATTCCGCGAAGACCATTCCGCAGATATTGCACAGTTTATAGGATGTCGATAGTTTCTTTGAGCGTCTACCCCTTTTGGCTTTAGTAACATCTTCATGGCTCTAAATAAATAAATATAAAATGTATAAGCGTTTCTACAATGTATGTCTATCTTAAATTCAAAATTATAATGAAATAACATTTGTGGAATGAGAACGATTATTTTCAAATATAAATATTGCGTGCATAAGCACATTGTTCTGTTGCCCACAGATAATTTTCAAACTTGAAATTGGATGTTACAGCATATTTCTTAAGAACAGTCTTATCAGAGATTTGCAAATTGAAATCGAATCCTTGTAAAATATTGTAGTATTAGTTTGATAAACTTTAAGAAAATGAAACAAAAATCACCAGAGTTGTCCATGCAATATTGACTGGCTAAATTCTTATTCGAAATACATCTATATACATATTGATTTCGGTAGATTTAGTCTGGTTTTATTCGGAAACGTCGAACCGCCTATTTTCTACTATGAGTTCATCGATCAAATGCTGCATATCCATCTGCTATCGCTGTTTAATTTATGCATGCCCGAAATATAAATCCGTTACCATAGAAGGATGCGGTTTAAACTAATCAATTCAAATATTGCAATCTTAAAACCCATCCAACCAAAAGACAAGACAAAGAAAAGACTAAAAGATAAAAAACCAAATGGTTAATAAGGATAAAATCCATTTTAGTTCGTTATTGGGGTAGTCAGTTTTCGAATTCCTCAGTTGTGGAATGCTAAACCTGAAAGGCTTATATTCTGTATCAATTTTATTGAAGTTCCCATATTTGCAATGCCTTGTATTCCAAGCAGTTCTAGTGGCATTGAAAATCACATAAGAAATATGAAGCAGCATTTGAACGCCTCATATTTAACTATCTAGGACTCTCAATAAAAATGAAAACAAAAAAAGAAAAGGACAATAAACATATCATTTGGTCAGGTAAGATTTTAGCCTGATTAAGGAAAACTTTTGTTTTGATAATTCTGATTCAATCAATATAATCAGGAATGAAGGAACACAAACACATTGAGACAGGGCCACTTTCTCATCTAAGGTATCCGGACTGGTCCCAAACATAGTTTTGGAAACCTCAGGCCTCACCGACACTAGGTTTCCCGAAACATGGTTTCGGACATGGCTTGGATTCCTCATCTTTTGTCTAGACATGGTTTCGCGAAACTAGGTCTCACAGAGGTTTACCAGACGGCTGTTTTGTTAAAGGAGTTTGGTCATCATGGCAAACAAGGGGAGGAATGGATGGGCTCTTATTTAACTTATTGATGACAATAGCGATCTCACTGAAAATAAAACCTTTATAAACGTTAAAACATAATTCGCGCAAAGTAATATCGAATTCAATTACATGAAGGAGTTTATAGCGACAGGAAGGGGAAATCGCCATCCGAACCAGACGATATCTTAAAAAATGGTTGAATTTAACGAATTGCATTATTTGTTCAATGATGATGCCGGACAGCCTGTTACTTCACAAATAAGAAAAGCTATAAAGATTATTATATTTTATTCTGTACTTTAAATTTGAGGCAAAGTCATTAAAATCTGCAAAGATGCATCTATATCCGTAGGATGATAATCGTGTTCTAATAATTCTCTAAAATCGTCAAACATGCTTAATACAAATTGATGCGACATTCGAAATCGCATTTTTATTCAACGTCATAATACATTGAAAATACATCATGAAGAAGCCGTACATATAAAGTTATTGGCACGAAGATGGGCATTTCAGATGCTCGAAGCCGGAGGCTGAGTGCATCTGAAATGCCGGTCTGAGTGCCAATAATTTTATATTTTAGGCTTCTGAATTCAGATTTGAATGATATATTTTAGGCTTCTGAATGTTGTATATTACATGTCAATTAAAGCAATTTGAAAGTCATTTTAGTGCGGATTCCATTGATTAACATGGGAACTATTTTCTTGAACGCGGAATAGAGTAAATCGGTAGTTGGTTTTTGTCAAAGATGTTACCAATGATTCACCATTTAAAGTCTTATCATACGGCAATATGTATATGTATACATATGTATACAACAATATATATAAGAAAAAAATCAAATGAATATATTTACTAATTCGACTTCCTCTGGTTTTGTCATTATATATTTCTTCGCATTTTGCGAGGATGCTGATACAGCATTGTATTGCCCTCTAGTACACCTTCTATCATTTTCTTGATATTGCAATTTTCAACATGTTTTAAATATCGAAATCGTTTGTTCTATCGCAACCCCCACCAATCCCCCCACACCATCCCCCTCATCGCTCGTTGGGGATTGATTTGATAATATAATGATCCAAGTATATTAAAAAAAATACAAAAAACCCGAAGGGTTCCGATTAACGAGAGTCTACTTTCTATTATTATTGTTATCTAAGTTTGAAAGCTATATGTTCCAAACTGTAGGGTGATATAAATAAAGAGTTTTTAACAATATAGAAGACCACAATTGGGCAAAATTTAAGCGAATCCACCAAGGCGCCCACAATAAATCAAACGCTATAAAAGGCACAAGTCATAATGAGAGTACCATAAATAGCCTCGGCTAACGAATAGAAAGTTCTATGCAAAAACTGTAAAATATAGGTGTATCTATCTATGCTGAAAGCAAAAATGTGGCGAAAATGGTGACTCCTGCCATGATTACTACAATGGCCAAATCCTCATACAGAGCACCATTGCAATAAGAATTCCCACAAAAAAGCTTTGGTTGAAGTGGACCTCCCCTCAAAAGGGGAGGTCCATAACCTTTGTCGGCTAAGACCAAGTCCCCGCACGACCAACCTTTCTGCTTACGGTAGGAAGGGTCGTGTACATAATACACGCCATTAGACCAGTTTTACCGATGGCAGATGGTAGAGGTATATGGTCAAGCGGAATGGGCTAAATAGACTTCTTACTTTATAGAAGACGAAATAGGCGAAAATAGCGAAGTCGACCATGGCGGCGATAATAGTTTAATCGTCATAAAAAACACATTCCATGTTGGGGACATCATAATGAGCTTTGTTAAAATTTGAAATCTCTACGACTGTGGGAGGAGAAAGATTTAAGAGCAAATCGTTTTTTCACTATATAGCAGACCGAACTGGCGGAAATGGCGAAGACCTCCATGGCGACCTCTCTTTAACGGCGGACAACGCCGACCGATCTCACAAACCCAGTTTTGGTTTCACGAAATCTGGGTTTATAATGTTAAATTAAAAAGTACTCTGAAATCAAACACATGGTTATGCGAAATATTGTTCTATAATTCCCTTTATGTACATTTGAAATTCATCCTACCCGTGTAAATTTGAATGTGTCTATAAAAACTCCCGGGGTTATAAAATGTTTTCTCACAGTATTCAATTTTAAAAGGCCTCTCATACATGTGAATTCAAACATGAGTCTTTAGATGACCAGGTATAATAAACGCTTTCCCGCAGCATTCACATTTAAATGCTAATTTTTCAGATAATATTTATGGTTTTATCACATTATTCACATTTATAAGACCACGTCGTGTGAATTCTAACGTGAGTCTTTAGATGACTAGAGGTAATAAACGCTTTCCCACAGTAATCACATTTAAAAGTCACACAGGTTTCTCACCTGTGTGACTTCGAACATGTCTCTTTAAATTCCAATGAGTCTTGATTTTTTTCTCACAGTATTCACATTTAAGATGCCTCTCATCTGTGTAAATACGAACGTGACTCTCTAAATGACCAGAGGTAATAAATACTTTCCCACAGTAGAATTCAAAATTAATATTTAGCCATACTTTGAGCGTTTTTTTTTCAATTTTCTTTTTGTCGCCAAAAATCCAAAAATAAATTGTTTCTTGTGAAATTTGACAACATGGGAGATAGTCCATTTGGCGTTTATATGAATATATTTTTATCTACAACAGAGACGAAAAAATGTATACTTTGACCAATCTAATAAAGTGAATCGCATTCTAAAGCAATAATTAGTATTTCGCCACCCACCCCAGGTAGACTATATATTGGAAAAATTATGGGTTCGAAACAAAGTAACTGAGTAAATATAATGTAACCATTTATTTACTTAACAAATAACTTATGGCTAGAGTATCTCAAAGTTGATGACTACAATTAAAGATGTCTTAAATTCAAATAAACCTTGCTATGAAGCAATGCGTACGCTCATCAAATGAATATTAACAGGAACCTTATGACTAGATAAACTTGTGACTGCCTTTAATGTCGATCATAAAACAAGACGTACATGTATATTTGTCGTGATCAACCAAATACATAGGAAATATCATGATGACTTTTTTGTTTTTCGGCCTATTTTTTGCTTATTTTTGCTTGAACAATATCCTATTTTTAAACGAGGTCACATAGACTCCTAAGAACACGTGTATAACTGATCGGATTATACTGTGTATAACTTGTAGAGCTTCTATATAAGGGGTCACCATGTATGGGGCATAGCTAGACTGTATTGCTACAGAGCGTTATAAAGGTTAACGGAAAATAAGGGGTCACCATATATGGGACAAGCCTAGATTCTATTGATATAGAGCGTCTTAAAAGGTTAACGATGAATGCACTCTAGTCTATTAAAAGGTGTGCGATAAATTACATTATTAGATGCTATATCTGAAATGCATGTGCAGCTGAAGGGGTGGGGTGGCGAAATACTAATTATTGCTTTAGAATGCGATTCACTTTATTAGATTGGTCAAAGTATACATTTTTTCGTCTCTGTTGTAGATGAAAATATATTCATATATAAGTCCAATGGACAATCTCCCATGTTGTCAAATTTCACAAGAAACAATTTATTTTTGAATTTTTGGCGACAAAAAGAAAATTGAAAAACGCTCAAAGTATGGCTAAATATTAATTTTGAATTCTAATCACATTTAAAGGTCTCTCAACTATGTGACTTCGAACATGTCTCGTTAAACTCCCAGGGTTATTAAATATTTTCTCACAGTATTCACATTTAAAAGGCCTCTCATCCGAGTGAATTAGAATATGTATCATTAAACGTCTTCTCACAGTTTTCACATGTAAAAGGCCTCGCACCCGTGTGAATACGGATGTGTCTCTTTAGATGTTCAGATCGATAAAACGCTTTCTCACAGTATTGACATTTGAAAGACCTCTCACGCGTTTGAATAACAGACTTAGTCATTAGACTCCTAGAGTTATTAAACGCTTTGCAGCAGTTTTCACACAGGAAAGGCCTCATACCTGTGTGAAATCGATTTTTTATCATAAGGCTCTCCAAATAATAAAATACCTTTTCACACTTTTCACATTTGAAAACCTGACATGCGTGAGTGTGAACATGTGTTTCTAGATAAGAAAATAAATCGAACGCCTTCTCACATAATTCACATTTAAAATGTTTTTGGTAGTTGCGGATAAACGAGTTTTCATCCAAATTCAAACCATGAGAAATCTTGTTGACTGTATTAGCATCTTGGCTCTGCTTGATGCTGTCCCTTTTCAGACACATGTTGCATTGCACGCTAGCCAGCGGTTCCGTATGTGTCTCCATGCATGGAGTCAAAGGCGCGAGAAGGCTGTTCCTCGAGTCTTTTTCCGCAAGTGCTGCATGATGCTTCTGATGTGGCTATCTGCTCTCCGATTTTCCATTTCAATTTTGTTTCAGCATCAGATATCTTAAAGTTCATAAGAATATTATATAAAAAACATTGTTCAAAAATTGGAAAAAAAAACGTCGGTTAACTATATCATACAATTTCTAAAAGGCAGCATTGCATCTGCGGTTTTAAACGTCGTCTCTGTGACGTATTATGTCTTATGATGTATGACGTATGATGTCTTATATGTTAAGACAGAAGTCACATCTTTTCTATAAAGTTTCATATAAAAGTTTTGACACAATAAGTGTGGAAACCTTTATATGAGCCCAAACTGGAACCACCTCTCGTCTAATTATAACATTTATTTTATTGAGTTCTTTATTGATTTCAGAATGGCGAGTGATTAAATTAAAATCGATGGTTATCAGAACATTAATGGTGGATACACGTTTCCTTAACAAATCCTTCCTCATTTCGCTATTCCGACATTTATCAATTTGGAAATAGAGATTGAGAGGGCAAGGGAGAAAGCTAGGAAAAAATGAGACGAATTAGAGAGTCAGCGCGACGACAAGCGATTGAAAGATTGTATCGAAAAAGGGGTACTGAGCTTCGCATATATCAAGGAAATACATCGGTGTCCGGTCCACTTGCTTGATGGCATGAAAGAACATGGCCTTTTCGTTTTGACCCTGTATCCTTGCTGTTTTGAGGTTGACTTTTTCTTTATTGTAGCTTATGGTTGCCTTTGGTGATACAAGTAAGGCATTATGGTCTGATTTTCCCAAATGGGGCAGCACGACTGCTTTGTTGTAGAACGTCGGACAGTTTGTGAAGCATTTGTCAAGGATAGCCCGTTCTCTTGTTGGTTTTCGAATTATCTGCGATAGGCCTTGAAGCTTGATCATGTACCCATCCGGAAACGCATTGAAATCTCCAAGTTGAAGTAGTCCTACACTTGGGTGTTTGGTGTTCACAGTGTCAATGGCACGATTTAGATGATCACTCATGTCTTTGTTATTCGCGCATGGGGAATTATTCCCCATCGATCGTCAAATTCGGCAAATCTCGAGGCATGTTTTTTAGTTTTATATTGATCCTAATTGTCTCTTTTTCCTGGTTTTTACATAGAAATCGCTTGTATGGGATATTGTGCTTTATATAACTACATACACCCCCGCCTCATTTCTCTTGTCGGTCATTTCGTAGGATATCGAATTCATCGATGCGAAGAGTCTCATTTGGTATGTCATCGGTAAACTATGGTTCAGTAAAATCGATTTTGTTTCTATCCATTTCAATAGCTATAGCGCACGTGATGTTTGGGAAATCATACGAATTGTTTTGTTCTATTTTGGTATCTACGTTTTGGAGACATCGTCCTATTCGGTGACCTATTTTATGCACTTTTCTCTCGGCATTGGTATTTTGTTTTGAAATCCTTCATTTGAACATATATTTGAATGAAAGAACATTAACGAGTGTTTGCCAATGAATATATCGAAACCAGTTCCAAGGGCAAGGGCAGTATGCCACAACTTGCATGACGCTCATTAACATTTGTCAAATTTATCTATCAATTTAGGGATGAAGAATGAATTCAAAGCCCCTCAATTTTCCTAAGGTGAAACAAAGCCAATTTGTACTTCATTATATTCTTATTAATATGAGCATCGTTTATGTGACAAATCGTCCTATTGGATGTTAACCAAAAGAAAAGACTCAACAGTTATGAAATGATTGCAGAAATGTATGTTATTGCAGGAGAAATCTATACTCAACTTCATTTAAATGTGTTATAAAGGACGATGTGAATAGCTAAGTAATCAAACTAGAAGAACCTCAATAATATAAAATCAAAGTTTATTAATTATCGTCAACTAAATATTATCAATTTACCCCATAACTTCTTGAAAATATTACCAAAG
>LQRL01018434.1:0-19913 GCA_001703475.1 Hydroides elegans
CTCTCATTCGGGAAGCGTGCGAAAATGATCTAACTAGATCATATAGCAAGTATAATGGTCATAGGAGTTAATATGATCTTCTTTTTAGAACTATAATTGAGTTTTTGGAGTATTTTCGATTCAAAACTGACACCTTCGAACCCATCAATAAATCATATTACATAATCAGTGAAATATAAAGTCAAATGTAGATAAGACCATGGTAACATACTTCATCTGTGTGTCCCTTGAGCGTGAACATGAGTCGCTCCGTCTCCAAATTCCACACTTTGAGCGTGTGATCACAGGACGCCGACACCAAGAGCCGGGCGTCGCTCGTTACTGCTACCGCTTTCACCTAAAAAATGACAATAAAACACGTCATTATTAAGTAAAAACTTTAAAAAAGTACCGTTTATAGCACACAGATGTTTATGCATTTTTATAAAAGATTGGCCATTGCATCGCCACTGCCTTCACTTTACAATACGAAAGACATGTTATACTTGAAAATGATATTGAGACATGGAGGTATTTTTTGTTTTGAGACTAAAAATTTGTGAAGCCGTAAAGCTTTAATTGTTTCTACAGAAACCAAACAAACACCTTTCTTTTTTCTTCCAATTGACCCTTGTGTCTCAAATTCAAAGCGTTACCGCACCATGTAGATATTTTTCTAAGTCATGTAGCAACAATCAAATAGGCTACCTCTACTTTGAATTTCCACGATAAGCAACTGCATAGTCCGGGTGCAAAACACTGTTTATATGCATGCTGGCCTTTCATAATAATTTCTCGTAACTTGCCGTGCATTGAATTGTATTAAGGCATTAAACTTTCATTTGTTTACGTCCTTTTGAAAGCACACTCACCTCTCTGTTATGCGCGGGCCGTGCATTCCTCCCAAGCGTCGCCGGTCCCCCGACCGCCAGCGGCGCCGGCGACACCAGCTGCCTCAGTGGCTTGCCAGTACGCATGCTCCAAATCGTCAACTCTCCGCTCCGACTTCCGGTCGCTACTTCGTGGTTCTCGAGGATCGCCGAGCATTCCGCATTCGCGTCCAGCGCCAGGATCTTAGGGTCGGTGTGCTCGTAGCTCTCGACGGTTAGGTCGAAGACGAGGAAGTTGGCGTGGCCGTCGAAGGAGTTTTGGAAACCGGCGATCACGTAGCGATTGTCACGTGATAGCGTGAGGAAGCTGATGTAGTCGGCGAACCCGATCGAGGCCTGTTTATGGATTTATATTTGCATTTATGATTATATTTATCTATTGGTATATTGATTAATCTGTACATTTATGATTCTATATATGTTTTAATCAATCGGTTTGTAATTAATCTGTTTATGAGTATTTATCAATTTACTAGTATGTACATGTATAATTTATCAAATGTTTCCTAATCTGAACAAAATGAATTGTAAGCGGTCGCTGGAAAACAGAAAATTGCACGGCCAAGAAAGACTATCAAGTGCTTATTCAATACGATATTTGATATTTGCAAGGTGTTTATAAAGTGCTTATACCGGTACATGTATACGTACATTTCGATAGTTGACACTTGCCTGGTACTTGATCTTTCTGAGTGGCTCGTTGCCAAGCAGGTCCCAGATCACGATGCTCGTTCCGTTGCCATAGCGATCCGTGTGGCCCAGAACCACGCGGCTGCCGTCACCCATCAAGGCGCTCGCGGTGCAGGGTTCACTGCGGGCCATGATGAGGGGGCGACCAGTTTCAAAGTCCCACGTCTGAGGAGTGCGGAAAAGAAAAAAGGGTTTAATCAATTAATATTCGTATGCAGAGTGATACATTTAATTGATATATACCTGAAGATATCTAATTGCAAACAATATCTACATGTAACTCTATTGATATTATCTAAAATTTACTATCAATTTATGATAAGACAAAAATATACAGTATCTATCCATTTTTTGTGTATTACATGAAGGCATTTTATTTGTTATGTTCATCCTACTCATAAAGGCCAAATGTGCTTCACAATGATCGTCAACCGGTGCCTATTTAACATACGAAGTGCATGTGAGTGTATCAAAACTTTCATTTACAATAACTACCTCAAATTAATGAAAACCAACCTGCAGTTTCCTATTGTGCAGATTGGCGGCCTTGGTCATATCCTGGCCCTCGACCGGCGTCATCTCAGCCACTTGACCAACCAGAAGACTGTCGTTGGCTGCCAGGTGCAGGTCCGTTGAGCTCAGGTCCTCGCCTTCCATGATGCGAACAAGGGCGCCCGTCTAAAGAATAAAGGTATTTGGAAAAGGTTTCATATACAATAACAGTGAAAATACTATAACAATAGAATCTGATGGATAAAGAGCCACTGACAGCTATATGATGCGCACCGGGCATCCGTCCAAAAAATTAAAATGTTAAAATTTAGCTGAGCTGCTAAACTGGAAATAACACTTTGCTTATATTGCTTATCATGCTTACAAAACAAACTCCATGGCTTTTTGATTATATCACGCCATAATTTCATAGTGTGACGTCATAACTGTATGACGTGAAAATGAGTGGTCTATTAAACTGGCTTGACTTGTTGCGCTAGCCCTGACCTTGCCCTGTCCTCAAATCGGTGTATTCTAGCTATCCTCCTTTCCCTCACTCCCTCCCTCCCACCATCTCCCACCCGTACCCTCTCCCCCTAGACTCACCCTGAGGTCCCAGACTTGGGGCGGGCCGTAGATGGAACTCGTGACCACGTAGCGCCCGTCCTGAGTGAGCAGGGCGCAGTCGACGCGGATCTCCTCTGACGCCATCATCACGCCTATAAAAACAACATTTATTGTTTCAATGACGGTTAAATCAATGACGGGGATCAATATAATATATAATAGGAATAATAAGTATTCCGCTACGGAGGATTTCATTCATTTTATAACATGAAAACTATGCTTGAAAATCGGAAATAGGCATGGTCATAACTACCGGGTAATATCAAAAGTGATACATGTATTGCTCAAGTGATATTGCCCGGTATTTTGCATCAACTATGTAATAGCATCGCTTCTTAATATAGAAGGTTTGTGAATTGGAAATGGCTTGCACTACGATTTGATTGTTTTAACGTTTTTATCTTCCAGCAAAACTGTTTAAGAATGATTCATAGGCCTTCTTACCTCCAGCCTGGCTCTGGGCGCTCATCTGGTTGCCAAACAGATTGGTCGCATTCATGTGCATTGCGTGGTAGGTGCTCGACTCATTGTGATTATAAACTGGCGTCTGAATTCGCGAAGAGGCGTCACTGAAGGCGCGCGATGAATCGTACTGAAAAACAAAGGACATAGGATACTGTAAAAGAGGTTGAGAGTGATTAAGACACATTTAGAAAGGATAGACTGAGTGCCTTTTGATATGAACATACAGAATGACTCGTTTTATACACGATGTCATTATTCAGTACAAACTCCGTATTACCATTACAAAGAGGAATATGACCGCTTGATTGGGAAGATCAGGGTATCACCAACATATACATGTACAATGTATATATTAACTCATCTATAATCAAACCGTATTTTGACGTACTTTACGATGAACATCCAAACCGTAAAAAACCGTAATTATTACGTCACAAGGATTTGATACATTTATATTTGATTAACACATATTTTAAATGAAATTATACAACGGCTGCCAAAATTATTTGTTTAAATTTTGATTACATTACAATCGCCTGTCATTGCTAGATTGTTAGAATTGGAACAGTGAATCATTAAAATCGAATTGCGGTACGTACATGGACATCAGTTTAGGTCGTAACGACTCATATGCTGAATGCATTTGATCGGCACCTTTGTATTTCTTATATCAAACGATTAAATTTGTTCTAGAAAAGAGCTCTAAAAGCTTGATTTAAGGAAATCTATTTGCTTATAGGGCAGTTATTCAAAATGTTAAGTTGAATATATGATAGTAGATAGACCCTTTCCCGTCAAGCATTTGATGAAGAGTATATAATGGAAACGGGAAACGATTACTTGACGATCAAAGCTGTCTTGTTTAACTAAATAGAATTAAATTAGTTCATGCAAAGGTATTCTCTAAATATAACAAACAATACATAGCAGCTTTCCTGAAATTGAATAAATTCACTGTGACGAAACCCGTATTTGTAAGTTAATTTATTCATATACAAGTACATGAATATTAGTAAAACAACGCGTCTTTTCGCTATTGAAATGAATGTCAGTAAAACTTTTTTTATAGATATATATTGTTAAATAATCTAATAAATATTAATAATTAGATAGGAAAAGCAGCAAAATACGAACCTGTGAATTATAATTAAATGCACTCTGTGTATTTTGCATAGTGTTATAAGCACCGCCATAGTTTTGGCCTTGACCTTGAGGATAGCTTTGACCTTGAGATGATGCATGACCTTGGTAAGTATTATAACGAGAACGATCCGAAGCCAAATCGTTATTGAAGGTTTGAGTCTGCGTACTACTTTGAACCGCATAGCCACTATATGCAGGAGGAAGAGTTTGCGTATTAATAGCATTAAACGCAGAACCCGAACTACTTTGCAGCAGCGTCGAACTACCAACACTGCGTGATGCGGCTGCACCCGCAGCGGAATAATCCACCTGTTCGTAACCGAGCAAATCGCCATCCGTCTGCGTGCCTGAGTTCGAAACGGTCATCGTGCCCATTTCCGACGTGGCCCGAGCCGCGCGCCCCACCGACACCACGCCCCCTGCCGAGTACACATCGCCATCACTCGTCCTCTCATAGACGCTGGTATGCTTCCACGACCTTGAAGTCGTAGAGGTCATGGCCGCGCCCTGACCCCAAGTGTTATACGACCCACCACTCTGCTGCGTGTTAAACAGACTGGCGCCACCATATGCACTCAAGTGCGTCTGAGTGCACTTCTCAGCGAAGGCGCCACCGTAGTAGAAGTTGTCCGCTGTGGCGCCACCTTCGCCGAATTGCGCCATGTCGAGGGCGTTCATGGTCTGCAGGGTTTGGGTGCCAGCGGAGGCTGAGCCGCCCCCGCCGTAGCCACCGATGCCATTCACGTCAACCTGGGAATGGGGGAAATAATGATACACGTTTATTATCAATATTGAATATCTGCTATTATTGTAGATGTGATAAAGAATAATAATGAATGGCGACAGAGCACGATTTGCTATATGCATTTTATGAATAAAAAGTCATGTGAAGGCTAGTTTACATCACTCAACTTTTATCTCTTATACGCCAGTGTTCATTCCTGGTTGGCAGCTGAAAACTTTGTTCACAACTCGAACCTTCTGTCAACCCCTTCTGACGTTGACCAAAACCTTTTGTGAATATGCCAATCATTGTCCAGATGTTTACAATATTAAAACCGAAAGTTGTCTTTTTAAGTCCTCACCTTAACCCATCCACTCTTGGTCGCCGCATCCACCACCTTATAATTGGTCGTCGGCCGTGGCTGACTTATATTCAGCAGCTGCACCGTCTCCGATGTGGCCCCTCCTCCCCCTGCGCCTCTGGCTCCTGCTCCCCCGAGGAGACCGGGTTTGAATTTGTAGACAGCCCACATGACGCTTGACGCTGCGACTAAGACGCCGAAGAGAGCGCCCGCTACGCCCGCGGCACGCGCGCCCTCGCCCGCACCCGCGATCGCACCTGGTTGAATAAGATTCAATTAATAGAGTGGTGTGACATTGCAAACTGCGAAAGCGATTCATTTGTTAAACACTACAGAAAAAAATAGTCATATCCAAAAATATTGAAGGCACGACGTAGTACTGTAAATAAACATCAGGAAGAACATAAGACACCTTATTTTTAGTTATTGTTTTGAAATCAATCATTAAAATCCTTACCTCCACCGCCCACCCTCGCTCCCGCAACGGGCGGTATGCCCGCACCGGTGCCCGCCGCGCCATCATCGATGCCCACTCCTCCTCCGCCCGGCATCGCTTGCATCTCAACGCCCACTACGACCGCGTCCTCGCCCTCGCCCAACATAATGTCGTTCCAGGCCACGCCGCCCCCTTGGCCGTCTAAGGAGTGCGGAGGGATGACCTCTTTGGGAGGGGCCGTGCCTGGGATGGGTGGGATGGTGGCGATTGGAGGAATGGTTTCAACGGGCACGACGGGCGGGATGGTGGGGATAGGCTCCACGATTTCTCTGTAACGAAATTAGGATGGTGTATGAGTAATGAGGGGATAAAATGGCACAATACTTATACACCATGTAGGTACATGTAGACCTGAATGTTTCTGATACAAAATGCATGGCAAAGTTCCAGTAAAGCAAAACCGGAATTACAAGACAATCAGTTTTCTTTGAAAGCTTGATTCAACTTATATAATAATGTAAAACCAACACTTCGTATTGTCAAAACTATTATTGGGCTCCTTACGGTAATGGCAGATGAAAGAAATGGATGGCTCTGCTCACATCGCCCTCGATGAAGAACTTGCTGTCGCCACGGTTCATATCCGTGATGCGAGTGCCGTTGTAGTAAAAGCCTGCGGGATGAAAGGGACGTGAAAATGATATACCGATGGATAGAAATAGTTTTATTGTTTTATCAATTTCACGTACTCACATACACATGTATAAATGTAGATTTAAGCACAAACACGGCTTCTGTAACAGATTGCATTCATGGAACAATCAAGTTTTACCCAAGGTAGTGACCGATAGTACAACTTGAAACGTGTTTCATTGAGCGTTTATCAGTCAGCTATCCTATCATATACACTGTACTTCTAAATTCTACAGACGCAATGCGACAGAGACTTGGAGGACGCGTGAAACCGGATGGACAATAAATCTTAACCCGATTATTCCAGTGCGTTTATTGCATATTTAACGTCGACAGAAGAGAATATACTCCACAATACATATAATTAATTACCGAACCATTGAACACTTTCATACGTACCTGCGATGATGCCATCGAAATAGTGAATGATCTCTCCGTCTTCGTTCTTGTTGCCTCCCACTTTGATCACCGCTAGGTCGTTGAACATCCGGATGTCGCCTTAGAAGCAAAAAAAAAAAAATCGTCGCGATAAAATATTTTTTTAGATGAATATGTACATGCTTCGTAAAACATGTTTTAAACGCGAAGGTATTCATATACGTTTGCTCCTGTTCTGGGATGATCAAAGAGATCAAATGATAGTTGGCCTTTAGCCATTAAGTGAAATACAAAGTACAACCAGTAGACACCGCAATCGGTATTCATTTGAGTTTGGCCCCTATATGAAATGTGCATCATACATGTACCGACCAAAACAATGGCCCCCCACACTACCCCCAAATTTGCTCTTTCGCATTCTTCATAGATGCACCCCTGCTAGAAATAGTCTGGATCCATCCCTGCAATCTAATATAAGTAAGACACGTGTTACCCAGAAAAGACAGCAGCAGATTTTTTTATCAACACATTTCATAAGACATAAATCTTAAAAGTTAAATACATGTATAAATCTGTCTCACCCTGTGCTGGCGTGTACGTATGCGCCGGATAATCGTCCACCGTCAGCCGCCCGTGGTCGCCATGACGTCGGAAAGTGACGTAATGGTATTCACCGTCGTTGAAACGACGTCTATCTTCCACCAAGCGACGTCGGCCATCCCCGATGTCGTACGTCGCCACGACGAAACCATCTTCCTGTTTTTGTGTTGAAAAATTACGAATATTGGTGTTGAAGGGAATAGGCTTTTGGAAACTAATATAGTGTTTATTTTGTTGAAAAAAAATCATTATTCGTAGACCAGGAAACATACATGTATACTGAGCCAATCGCTATTATACTATCCCTTGTCAACACTCCATCAGATTGATCTCGATTTGTCATGTAAAATTTACATAATCTGAAAACGCATGCTGGAATTTCGTCTTCGTATTAATGAATAGGCCTTATATATTGCCATAAGAGTCCGGACACATGTAATGCATGCTTTGCGGTACCCACCATTTTGATTTCGATGAAGTCGGCCGAAATACTGCTATCCAGCCGAACAAGTGTGCCATTCTTATGATAAGTCATGAATCCAAATGCCAATTCGTCTGTACTCGTGGTGGTCGAAGGCTCGACGTCGTAGATAACGATGCCTTTCTCGTTTCGGTCGACGCGGTCACGCATGAAGCGGTAGCCCTCAGCCTCTGTTGGTGGGAACAAAAGACGTTGGAAAAAAATCACTAATTATTAAGACATGTTTCGATTTTGTGTAATATACATGTACGTTAATCTTTACGCATTTAACATAAGTATTTTTCGAAAAAAGCTATCCATTGGATAGCCATGGAAATGACCATGGGGTTACAGTGGTTATCCGAACTCACGAGCATTAGGTTCATACACTATTTGCTCACAAGGCTCTACAGAAAATGTATAGAGTCTACGTATAAATCTATATACATGTATAGCCTACTTGCCTTTCTGCATTCAACTGTGTCAGATTGTATTTCCAATCAATATAAGACTAGAAGATTAACTTAAACGAATACTATACCTTCTTCACATGTAGCTCCCACGAACGACGTCATGTTGCAGTCACAGTAATAGGACGTCAGACCTTCCACACAGATTCCACCGTGTTTACATGGGTTGTTCAGGCACAAGGAGGCGTAGTCTGAAAATATAAATAGCGAATATCAAGATACCGATTCAGATGAAAATTTAATGATCAACTGACAACTATCTAAGAAGATATTAAGTATGTCACATTATTTGAGTTTACAGTAAGTTTGTAGGATAGCAGACGCTACAAATTGCAATATAGATAATGCAAACTCACGGGGAATAAAAACTTGACTGTCACAGGACTGTGTGCCACACCTTACATAGTACTGTATAGGGCAAGCCCCATTATGCATACCAAGCCATGGCAAAAAAAATCCTTAAGCTAAGAATAGTTGGTTAAAGGCAAGTGAATGCTAATCCAATCAAGGAAGCTGACAAAATTTTTACGAACCTCCACACCCAGGTGTGATGTAATCGGTTTTGTCATAGGCGTCCTCGAGAAGATTGTGCAGAGTCGAATGAATGCGAATGGTCGCCATGCAACCTACAAATCAAGTCATGTGATTAGTTTCAAAATGTAGTTCAATTGGGAGAAGATATGTTTAAACGTTAAGCCAGAACGAAGCTCAACAATAAATGCTGCACGACATATTAATCTACAGAAAACAAAACTCGCACCACCTCTAACATCGAAACACTTTATTTATTGACACAACAGACAGTTACTCCATTTCTTAGAACAGCAGTAGAAACTTGTTTAACCGAATACCTCGGGACCGGTGAAAAATGCTCGGTTTAACCGATTTTCGGTTTATTCGATAATATTTGTAAGGGAAATATAGAGCATCGGGTTGCCTAATACATTCGGTTCAAACAATAATTAGGTTTAACGAGGTTCCACTGTTCTACCAAAAGGATAAGCGGCATATTACCTGCGAATCCCTTGTTCGATGACACCAGATTAGGCAGCTCCGCGTACATGTCCCTTGGCACTCCGCCAATGAACGTGTAGCTGTTTAGCTCAAGCTTCTCGCCCGTATTCGAAGCCAGGTTTAGTCGGCTCGTGCGATTGTCCATAGTGATGTGGAACTCAAAGTCACTCTTCTGCATGGAAGTTATGAGGAACATAAATATGTTAAGTGACAAGCATCATGAGCATGTACAAAAGCAAATAGAGAAACACTTTTAATGTTTGTCTTATATTGTAAATGCATTTTGAATAAAGAAAATATAAATATATTCTTAGTTACGAATTGTCGGATTGGCGCGATGTCTTTTTGAATACAATGAAATAAGACTTTTCTATATATTCGTTATGTTAAGGACGTAAATAAGAAAACACAAAAACACATATTAGCGAGCAGTTACAATCACTTCCCATCCATCCTCTTCTCTCTCCAAACCACCTGTTCTATCTATACACTGTTCCACGTTGGGTTTGATTAGACAAGACCTTCGCGCTCTTGGATCAGTGGTTTAAGCTAAAAAATATAAATTGTCAAGCTCCACCCACCTGCTCAATCTGTACACTGTGCCACTTATTATCGTCCACTCTGTAATTAGCCAAGCGGAACTGCCTGGGTCCTCCTCCGTCGTCTGCCACTAGCATTAAAGTGCCGTCTACGAGCTCCAAAGCGAAGAAATCTCTGCCAGTGCCCTCGCTGAAAAGGACGAGGCCCTCGCGTTCTTGGGTCTGGGAGAATGAATAAGGATGAAATGAATTTCTCAAAAGTGTGATAAGGGCAACCGTTATGAAAGTGATTTGATTCAGATATAACACCGGTGAAAATATCTAAAGCCACCCCCAATATCCAGCTACCATGGTAATTTGCAATTGATTTCAAGCTACCCTCTCCGATTTAAAACTGTCCTTCCTTGAATTTTTATTTTAAATTATTTTCTAAACTTTTAAAAATCTTAAATCGATTTGAGATAATAGGGGTAGCTTCAAAAAGATTTGAGATTACCCAGGCGGTAAAAAGAAGGGATGGGGGTAGCTTGAAATCGTTACACCGGTATATAACATACCCTGAAGGATGAACTAAAACACATGCACATGTTGTTCAGATAAAATAATAAAAGTTCAAAAGGTACTTAAAATTTGTGTGTTCGTTTGCTTTATATTCATCAAATCACCATAAACAACACTTATAACACTTATCATGACATTATAACGAATCGCTATGATACCTATAACATGAGTCTAGTCTACAAGTCTAGTCTACCTTGAACATGAGTTGGAGGAACATGTCCCCTTCGTCCATTCGCAGCGTGGGCAGAGTGGCGTAGGAATACGTGTTCTCGCGGAATGTCACCGTGTGATACGGCGGATCCTCCTGCGCAAATGAAAGGAAAATAGTGCATCAACCAAGTGAGACAATAAAATTATAAGACAATCAAAAATATTTGATAGAATTGAGCAAAACAAATGCTGGCATATGTAAGTTTAGTTTTATCAAATTAGCTTCATAAAGGGTTTGTTTTACTTTCAACCTGTACTGTTGAATTGCTTACATTTTGCATACATTATACAATCGATATACTACGAACACTTTGATTTACTTTTATCGATCGGTGCAAGCAATCAATGTCAATGAGACATTTAGTGAAGCGTGACCTCTACTGTTCAATATAAACCAAAATGAAAAGATAGAAATGCTGTATCACTCACGATTTCAGTGGGCAGATCACGCAGGAAGTCAAAGTACTTGCGCTGGTCGACAATAAAGTTCTGCATATTGCCAACGAAGCATTCCTCTCCGTCGCCGCCACCGATTAAGATCTCGTCTACGTCAAGGGTGAAACCGGAAGCAGCCAGGTCCACTGTAGGATATAACAAATAATAAGTGATAGGTACAAAGAACTGGAGCTGTAGTTTCGTCATGCCAAAGGTTTAAGATAAAAATGGACTTGTTGACATTTATTCGCAAGATAAGCATCCGCATTTTCAACGTTCCAGGACCCATATTCTCCGCTTTAACCTTATCCTTAAACTTACGATTGTCCCCACCCTTTAATATTGGGTTTAAGGGTATGGTTAAGCTTAAGTGAAGCGGAGAATATGGGTCCAGGTCAATTGAGACAAGAAAAACAATGGAAGATATTATGGGAGGTACAAAGCATTGAAGATCTTGTCCCGACATTTCAAACAAGGTGAGACCGTAAAATGAGATGTCCATTTCAATTTGGTTTTATAAACAGTCATCTTATTTGATTCGCATATTATGTTACTGACGGTATTACCTGAGGATTTCTGGCAATCGTCGGCCCAAACGTCGAAATGATTTGCTCTTCGCTTTATGTAGAGTGTATGCCACTCATTGTCCGCCAGTGAGTTGCAGAAGTAAAGCGTCTGAAATTCAAATCAGAATGTTGATGATAATTAGAAGACAAACCTGAACAGGTAGATTTCCTTTTATCATTAAATGGCCCATTTAGAGTCGAATGTTCAACTGATCATGCTATTATTTCAATTATTTGAAACTGCAATATCAAACGAAGGGAAATCGAACCCTCTTGTAAAATTAACCAAACGTTTGCTATCCATGACAACAATGGGTGCACGCTTAGGCTTGATAAGATTTTATCTACTCAATCGATATAAATGAACATTATGAGTACCTTTCTTTCTCCTTGCAAATTGATCTCCAGTTTTCCTCTTCCTCTATCCAAAGACGCCTTGATATAATCCAGAATAAAATTATGCTTCGTCTTGAAGAGAAGTCCGTCTGCCTTGAGGGTTTTGAAGCGGAGCGATATGTCGTTCGTGTGAGAGGAGATGGTCGGATTGAGTCTGGCGACGATTGGGTTGCAAACGAATGTCACAACACGAGCGTCTGCAAATGAAAACAAGAATATATTATAACACGTGACAGCTATAAACATGTAGTAACCTGGTAACATGTATTTATGTTTAACCTATCTCCTTTTCAATTTCAATTAGTTTAAATGTAGACGGGATTACCATTACGATAAAGAAACCTATTAATTTGTTTCAAATGTGCCAGGTGTAGTTGAGTTATAGAACTTCATAATATTTGAAATGGGTGATATATGAAGCATATGAGTCCAACTTAGATGAATATTAGAAGAGTGAGGAAATTATACTGGTATATATCAAATTCAAAGCACAATCAGTGTCACATTAATCGTTAAAATATTTATTTGGAGAAAACAAAGTCGCCTACCTTGAGCACAATCTCTTCCGGTGTATCTCGTATCTGCGCAGTCGCAGTAATAACCAGACTCGTAGGCCTCGAGGCAAAGGCCGCGTACACACGGGGCTGAGTTGCATTGCTTGAGGATGTCCGAACAACCTTCGGCGATGCCCTGGGGATCTTGCGACCTGGTGGGTGAAAAAAAAACATAGACATTTATTTAGATATTTAAGTGATACGTGAATGTGTGCTCATATTTGGACATAACTGACAATATGTCCACTTGAGTAGAATGTTTCACAAAGCGAGAACATCATTTGACAAGATTGAATTTCACGGGAAATGATATACTTCGGCAACAAATCTAGATACGAATCATTTGTTTTACACAAGTGTTAACATACAAATGTATATAACTAAATATCTCAACGTAATATCTCAACACCTTTCAATTATTTATATTCAAATGCTAACAGCATACATGTACGTAATAATCACTTCATTTCATCACTAACCTAAGCGCCGCCAAATCGCTCTCCTCCCCGTTAATCCTTAGATCCAGCACACAGCCAACATAATTGCGACCACGTGACCAAACAGCCCAAGGAAGTACACTTGCACTGTCCACGCCGCCCACGTAGAGGAAAGTGGAAAGGTCAAGGTCGGTGTCGCGACCCGGTAAAGTCTCGTCGCGGGTCGCGTTGTCCAGGCTTAGACGAAGGCGCCTTTAAGAAGATTATTAGGAGATACACATCAACATGGTGCGAGTAAACGGTTATTTTTTTTATGGATAAATGTTTTTTTTTCGTGGTCAGGGTGAGGGTGAGGGTGAGTCTCATCGCGGGTGGCGTTGTGCAGAGAAAGGCGCCTTTTGCAAAGATGGGTGAAATCAGGATATTTCTTAAACAATATGGGAAAACTTGATAAAATTAAATATTGTTGGTGTTTGTTGGCTATTTCAAAAAGAGTTCGTATTGGATGTATCGAAATTAAGATAAGGGAGTGTGATTACTAAACATAAAAGAATAACTAATGATATAAAATTGTACTTCTACGTTGAAATAAATCAACACGAAGGGGTCCATTATTTTTAATGAATAAAAGCGTATTCGAAAGTTTACCAAGAACAAATAAACAAAAATACATTTACGAGTTAAATTATTCTTGATACAACTGAACAGGAGTTTGCAATTTAACAATAAAACAATATAAACTTAAAAGTAACCTACCGTCCATTCTTCTCCACTTTAAAGTGATGCTCCAACCCATCATTCAACATAATCTCGCTAAACCGGAAGCGACTGGGCCCTGACCCCGTATCGAAGACCGCATACAGGATACCGTCGTACATTTCGAGAACAAATGCGTCGCTTCTGCTTGTACCGGCGCCATTGTAAAAGATGAGTCCGGTGGGCTCGGTGGTGCGGAACCGGCCTTCGATGGAACCACGGGAGACCATGTCTAGTCTGAGAGAGGGGGTACGAGAGAGGATCAAGAGAAGGGCGAATATTACAGAATGATTAATGATGGGGACGATGCAAGTTCTGAGAGGCTTACAAATGTAAGTTCGGGCTGGAGTTCGGATATATCATCTTAATTTGCTTAATAAAAGGTCATATAAAAGAGGAGCAGCTTTATTTAAGTCATTTAATAAGTGTCGTTATTTTATGTTGGGCGCCACTAAAGTTCTTTTTATGCCTTTCGTCGTGAAATGTAATATCAACAAACAATTTAAACTTTTCTTTTCATATCAATTCGGATATCTACAATGTATATAAATTGCTAAATGCATGTCGAATTTATACCTCTGGTCACACGAATCTGGATTTAACCTAGTCCATTCACATTTCATGGGGTTTCAACAAAACATACCTAGCATGTCGAATATATGATTCCGGTCTCAAGAACCTGACACCAGATGGCGTCGGTGGCGCAGTGGCGCGGTCCCTTATGATCACGCCATCCCCGTCAACGACATCGGGATAACCGGGTCGCTCGAAATAGAGGTCGTTCAGGTTGATGTCTTTGCGCTCGTCGTTGCCGCACTTTAGGAGGGCCTGAGGGAGAACAAATGATTTAAGTAGGATATTTTCAATTGTTTTAATAAATAACTATAATAATCCATTGTATATCATTGCCGCACTTTAGGAGGGCCTGAAGGAGGAAAGTGTATTATAAACATGTAACTAAATCGGTATGCGGCGCCCAATTTGTGACAATAAACTAGATGTATGCGATTAAAGATATGATTTAACAGGTATACACATACTAGACCATGTATTTGTTTATATTGATTGATGTGAAACACGTAAGTGAATCTGTGTTGATTCTATATACAGTGTATGTAAACGATATGGTTTTGCTTAAAAATAATCCGCTTTAAACGTATTAACTCCAAATTATATCCCTTCAATTCACGGAAAATCACCATCCGTGTTAATATCAAAAGCGAATACTCTTCCATCCTTTTTACCTCATAGATTGATCCCTCAAAATTCTTTTTCATTGAATTATCTACTTTCTAAAATTAGCGAAACAAAACGTTCTTTTTTAATACCTCATCGATAGAACCCTCGAAATTGGAGCGGAAGTTGTCATCAGTGAGACCACGTGTGTCGTCACTTCCGCCGATGTAGACGTCGCCCTGTTGGCGGATCAGGATCTCTTCGCTTAGCGTTTCAGAGGTCTCCCACCCGTCAACGTTTATGGTTAGCTGTGAAAAATGAGGAAATCGAATTTAAAATCAAAGGATTAAAGGAAGGTTGGTTTGTAAGAAGGGCTTTTTGTCAATTCCTAGCTGCAAAGGAGCAATCATATTCAAAATATGCTTATCCATAAAAATAGAACGTGTAGGATGAATTAAAATATACGCGTGAGCTCATGAATACGTTGAAATCCAAGGCTAACAACAACATAATTAATTTGGCTTTAGGTTTATTTGTCGTAGGTAAAAGCACACTTTTCTCATTTCTATAACAAAAATAACTGAAAAATGACGGATCAAATAAAGTTGACCCCTACCTGATTTTGGCGTCTTGTCACAATAACACGATGCCACTGGTTATCAAGCAGCGAGTAGCGCGTTGGGATTCGGTATTTCTGCGTGTGGGTGTCGTACTCGATTGTTAGCAGCAGGTCGCCAGACTGCAAATATGAAATTGAGTATGAGGCAGTTATGAGACAATAATAACAGGAGAACATCTATAAATTAAATCAAATCAAAGTTGTCACTCTTCTTACGTTATTTTATTTGTTTATGTATATATTTTGAAAGATCGGTTAATGAATCGAACCCAATCCAATTATAATATTCTTTTAATCCTAAATCCTAAATCATATCGAGCCAAGTAAAAAAATCCTTTTATACAAATTTCCGAAAATGTACCGAACCCATTTAAACGTCACCCATAAACTCTCTAGGCCCTGTTGACCCTGACCTTGCACTGACCTTGAATCCGAGGTGCATGCTCTTGCCGGGCTTGCCCGTGTACCACAGCAGACCCGAGGGCTTCGTCGTGATGAAACTCACGATGAACTGCTCGTAACCGCAAAATCTGAAAAAAAAAGTTGAAATAATGAGAATGGGTTTTTGGGGTTCTTCGTCTTAACATCTTGGAGTTATCTTTAATAGCAATTTATCGAGTATACTAAGAGGAAAATCAATCTAAAACTAAACGGTAACCTATAAAACAATCTAAATTAAGGCACAAAACATCATACTGAATCGTATAAATACACATTATTTGCTTTGTTCCAAATCAGGCTTTATCTTATATATCATACTTTTTTCACATCATTCCTATCCTCAACACTCCTACCGCAACAGTTAATTTTCAAATTCAGTTTGCATGACTTTTTGCCAACTCAACCTGGCAACCTCCACTCACCCAAGAAAATCTTCGGGAAACTGACTGAAGTCATACGTAGACCAGGCATCCCCATTGTAAACAAAGATCTTGTCGTCGCTCACTCCGAAGTCGGGCAGGTTGGGCCACACGCCACTGGGCCGACGGGTGGTCACATCCGGAGATGGGGTAGGGGTGTCTGGGGTGGGACGCTCTTCTAAAATTGACCAATAATAAAGGGGAGTCAGTATATGTGTCTTGGTGTTTGTAGGTCTCTTATAGACGAATAGTTATTGTGCAACTTTCACAGATCAAGTCTAGACCAAGTTCGTGATCGACATTTAAACATAGTCTAGACTAATGATGTGAAATTGAACCGTTTAG
Source organism: Hydroides elegans (assembly GCA_001703475.1). NCBI lineage: Eukaryota > Metazoa > Annelida > Polychaeta > Sabellida > Serpulidae > Hydroides > Hydroides elegans. The sequence goes on from LQRL01018434.1 coordinate 16,877, forward strand.
GCTGTTAACCAAATTTAGGCTGTTAACCAAATTTCCGATTTAGTTTGCAAACCACAAATAGAAAACATTCATGTACATTTAGATGAAAGGAACATATCATTAGTCAGAAACCATATTCATATTAAAATCACACCGAAATTATGTACACTACTCTATATTAACACACAAAGAAAACCCTTTGACCCGCTCCATAATTGATATGCAAATAAACTAAAATCTAATTAATTTCAAGAAGGGAAACATGCATATAAGCCAATCACCCAAACAGTTTATAATTTATCTATATTTAGTGAAAAACAAAGTCCTTACCGGGCACGCTGACATTAAAATAACCATTTTCGATCAAGATTGTCCGCGAATTTTGCCAAATTTGAAAGTCGTCAAAAACGGCGTCCGCGAATTCTTTGTTTCTCATATCAGTCGAATCACGTCCAATGTAAAAATACCCATCACCCTCATAAGGTTGAGAATTTTGAATAGGCCTGATGGAATGCTCCACTAATGTGTCGTTTATGTACAACGATAGACCATCGGCTACGTTCCATGAAACGTCGATTTGGTTCCAAGCATTGGGCGATAAAAGGGGAGTTTGTGTACGCCACGTGTTTGTAGCAGTTCGCGCCAAAATGTGCAATTGATCATTTTCATAATACATATCGAGTGAGGGACTAGAGACGAAATAGGTGTTATTTTGCAATTGCTCTGGTTTTATCTTATAGCGTACAGTATATCCATTTTTGCAATATTCCAAAGCAGACCCGCATATGATATCATTGCCCAGGTTGATATATTGGCCATCGCCGTTTAAATAGACGCCGTTTTTCCAGACACCCTCCACGGTAGAGGGGTTTCCAGTCAACCATATGTACATGTCGACATCTTCGATTAGTTGGTCTCCGCGAATCGTATCCATTGTTAGTATCACGTGATCAGGTGTATCTAGGTCAAGGTGAAAAGGAGTGGATTAAGGTCATGCAAAGCCAAAGGTCACCTTGGAAAAACCATGTCAACTAACTAATAAAACTATAACTATAGAACTTGATGAGGGAAAAATATAAACATGGGGAGGCGATCTATTACTAAATTGTATTTATGAAATATGTTACACAAAACCTAGAATTCTATTAAAGGCAAAACATGCTAGAGGATTAATTTCGTTTAAACGTTTGCACCATGTTAAAAAGGAAAAGCATATTTAAGTGTAATGCAAAACATGTAACATTATTATAAAACACACTTCAAATAGCCTAACGCTTCCTTCAATATCTATACTGATGTTGTAACCATATACATGTATGTACCGGGGTTATCGTTTTTTATCACTAAATCGTGCATGGGATTCGATAAGAGCTACATGTGTAAGTGATGTTGAATATAAAATTCATGCTCAAAATATTAAACTCACAGTTAAATGGATAAAACGCAAGCCACCCGTTTATTACCGTGCTCAGTCGGTAACCTTTTCAATACGAAAGTGAAACTATATTTTAGTACCATTCAACCACACCCTTTACCATATAAAACACACACACATACCAAGGGCATTTGGATTAAACTGCGCATGAGCATTTGCCTTACCGTTGATTATATGTCCATCGGATATGAGGATATCTCTCCTCGCGTTCCACACTTGGAAGTCATCGATAATGCCATTGACATACCGCTCATCGCGCATATCCGTGTAATGCCTCCCAATGTAGAATGTTCGATCACCATCATAAGGTTCTCTATTGTCTTCCGGTTGGTTCATGGAATCCACCAATCGCCCGTTGTGATACAGCGATAACCCGCCAATGGGATCCCACGATACATCCACTTGTGACCAATCATTCGGCTGCAAATACCCCGTGTTCACACGCCATGTTTTATCCGGTGTTCTGGCCTCAACGTACATTCTCCCGTTTCGATAATAGACATCGATCGGAGCGCTTGACACGAAGTAAGTGTTGTCCTCTAGCTCAGCAGGGTTCACCTTGTACCTCAAGGTCATTCCGCGGTGACAATTAACAAGCGACCCTCCGCAGACGACATTTTGACCGACATCCACATACTGGCGATCGCCGTTTAGATGGATTCCTCCGTCGAAGATCGCGGGTTCGATCCTCGGGTTGTTGTAGACGTAAATGTTGCGTCGGCCGTCGTACACCAGGCGGTTGCCTTGGATCTCGTTCATCGGAAGAATGATGTGTTCGATTCCTGTAGCGGCGGAAGTGGAAATGACCGGAAGTAGATTTGACCAGAAGTAGAATTGACCGGAAGTGAATATGACCGAATTGGTGACGACCGGAAGTATGTACAGTGCGCATGCGTTATGATCACAGGGAACACGCGTTGAGAAAAGAAATAAAAAGAAATCAGTGAGTGTCATTATCACTACAATATATTAACAAAATATATCAACATTTGAAATTATTAACACTAATTAATTTGTGGACAGGTTACGAAAAATCACTGAATTTATACCGTCAACCAAATATTAAATCATTGTGATTTTTCTTCAAATTAAAAGATTCAACAATTATATTTATGAATCAAAAATAGTTTGTCGTAACCTTTTGATTCATTATTTGAAAATAATATTTGTAAAGCGATCAATTGAACAGTTTTTCTAATATCAATTTTCGATTAGATGTTACAACTGATCCCTCCACAAAAATACATCAACAGTTATTTTGATCAAAATAAAGTTTGTTTCGGAAAACATTAAATTAATGTATGAAAATCGAAAGTCATTTAATTCCATGACAATGTGATCAAACTCTTTACAGTAAAGTTCAATCACCCATATTTACAAAACACCGTGAGATCTAAATTGGCAAAAGTATATTATAAATTTTTGTCGACACTTTAAGAGTGCATTACGAAAGTTGTTTAAAAAAAAATAATGATATGGACAAATCTGGACTATAAAAAACTAGAAGGTCAGTGACCTTGAACCCCCCTTGAACTTCAACAATTCGTGGATGCAGGATGGTCAGTTTTTACTATAATTAACTTTGGAAATAACGAACTATTTTGCGAATAAACAAGATCATGT
>LQRL01018441.1:6227-25796 GCA_001703475.1 Hydroides elegans
TCTGTCTGTCTGTCCGTCCGTCCGTCCGTCCGTCTGTGCGTCCGTCCGTCTGTGCGTCCGTCTGTCTGTCCCGCTTGATATAGGGTACTTTGTGCACGCGAGTTTGGTATGAAGGAGTTGAGCTAGAGCTTTCAAATATTGTACACATATAAACCAAGGTTTGAAGTCGTGCCTCGTCATAGTATCATCTTGATCGGTTGAAAATTGTCGATTTTGGAGCACTTTAAAAAGAAGCGAAAAGTTCATATTCAGATGAGGAAATGTTTGTGATAATATACAATATTATCATTTAAGTACGTGGTATGTGCTTATATAAGCAAACATGCTTATATAAGCATATTAATTTTTAGATAAGTGAAATGATACTTTCTTTACTTGTCTCGTCAGCTGCCTTCCAAAAACATTTCGCGTGAGATTATATAAGCAATCATGCTTATATAAGCATATTTATAAGCAATCATGCTTACATCAGCATATTAATCAGCAAATAAATAGAGATGTGTTAACGCCTATCAGGGCGCCTGGTGCATTTGGAATGGGCTTACAAAAGTAATCGTGCTTATATAAGCATATTTGCTATGTAAGTAAAATGATATATTTGTTCCACTGGCCTTGTCAGCTGCGTCTCAAAAGTATCTAGGATGTGCTTATATAAGCATTATTTAATGTAATGAAATTATCGTTTTGCTTCACTGGCCGTCTCAGATGCCTCTCAAAAGCATTTTGGATGTGCTATATGAGCTCGTGCTTATAAAAGCATAAAATATAAAAATTTGAGGATACTTTTGCCAACTGGTCTCGTCAATCCAAAAGATGTCATCAGAAAGAAGTGAGTGATGATGCAAGATGTTACTCTGTTTTTCTTTCATCACATGATCTTGTTTTTTTTTTGCAAAATGGTTCGTTATTTCCAAAGTTAATTTAAATAAAAACTGACCATCCTGCATTTACGAATTGTTGAAGTTCACGGGGGATCCAAGGTCACTGACCTTCTAGTTTAAAATACAATCCGAAGTGACCAGAAGTTTGAAATAATGATATTCTATATAATCAATCTTTATTATCTTGAAAAGATGTAAACATATTTCACAACAAGCTATATCTTCACTCTTTATAGATACAGCGCCATGGAATGCAATGAAGCCCAAGTGCGTTCCGAGGCTGATCTAGAATCTATCTTTGTTTATATAATCAATGTTCATTTTCTTATATAGATATACTGTATATATATTTTATACACATTTTATTTTTTGTTCTTTATAGATACAGCGCCATTAAATGCAAAGAGGCTCAGGTGCGATCCGAAGCTGATCTAGAATCTATCTTTGTTTATATAATCAATGTTCATTTTCTTATATAGATATACTGTATATATATTTTATACACATTTTATTTTTTGTTCTTTATAGATACAGCGCCATTAAATGCAAAGAGGCTCAGGTGCGATCCGAAGCTGATCTAGAACAGCTTCGAAGCCGAGCCCAACCTACTTCTGAGAGTCCGTCCTTTAGCCGAGTAAGTTTCGAATTTGAATTCGACTAAATGGGTAATATTAATGTTATATGCTGACTTAACTTTTGATGACTAAACCGCATCGATTTAGATTATAGATGCGAAAACGTATAATTTAACTCTGAGAGCCGAGAAAGTAAATCCTCACCCAGTGCCTCTAAACTCTCGTATATAAGCCCTGGTACATAATGGTCATAGTGAATTCAATTGAGACTGCTTGCTGTGAAAATATGAACCAATCAAACAACTGCTTTCAGCAAGCAATGTATTTGCTCATTGATGATTGCGGTAAAAAAAGGTGTGTTTATATAGTGTTTAGTGACAGGGCATACATATAAGAATCCATCCTTTAGCCGAGTAAGTTTCCATTTGAGTTATGGATAAGTTTCAAGCTTGTCGAGTAAGATATCTCCTCACTTTTCGATTTAGCATTGGCGTACCCCATATATGCTGGTACTCTACTACCCGAATATATAGCCTTGTAAATCCGTACCAAAAATTAAAGCTGGGTTACTTAAACATTCGTTATTTCAAAACTAAAGGTTAATACGTTAATTAGTGTATGCTTCTTAAGGTTGGGCGAACAGGATTTGACAACAAAAGAAAGCGAATCATTCATGCCAAAGTCGCAAATTGTCCAAAATGAAAGTCTCGAATAAACTAAAAAAAAAACTCAATTCGTCCTTGGTGCGAATTTGCCTAAACTAAAAAAAATCAATTAAGCATAAAGATACACAAATAATAAAATCTATTTTATATCATTTCAGCCAAATCCTTTAGGTTCTTCATCCGCCAAGAAACAAGGTGGTATTGCTGGAATGTTTGCTTCCGGTGCAAATAAAAAGAAACCGGATGCCAGTTCTGAGAAACCGAAAAGCGTCGAATCTCAAGTTTCTACAGCAACAACCAAATCGAATGATGCAGATAATAAACCTAAGGTGAGAACATTAGGGAGGGGAAAAATCGGTCGGAAGATTCCGATGGCAAAAATATATTTCACAACATCAAACAAGCATGAAGAGTGCTTAAGATATATAACCCTAAATTACGGAGTACCTTTATTAATTACCAACATTTTTCAATCTTCTGTACCAAGCAATTATGGATAAATTAAAGAATACATTTTCTCATTTTTGAAGTACGTGTATTTTATCAAAATAATGTTATGATTCGTGTTATCATTTTCAGTCACAAAGCAAGCAGAATAAAGGCGCCATAGCAAACTTTTTCTCATCTCAAGGTAATTGTGAAGAGAGTTCATCATTTGATTATTATGTTTATTTGAAAATATAATAATACACTGTATTGCGTAAAAAGAATAATAACATTTCAGTCAAAGAAATATAATGTGCAACGTTCATTTAAAATGGTTATATATTGTTTTGTTGAATATATATCAAGTTTTATCATAAAGCTTTCTAAGTATCTCTTCGTTTTGAAAAAGAGCTTGATTTTGTTTGCTTTATCTACATATTTAATAGGAAGTAAGCCGAAGACAACAAAAGCAGAGGAGCCAAAACAAAAGGAATCAACTAGTCAAAAGAAGGAAAATGAAAGTCAGGAATCACCGAAACACAGTAAGAGGTGAGTTTAAGCAGGCAGATCAATAATAAAAAAGGAGATGAAATAGTTTTGAAAGACGAATAAAAATAAAAAGGCTTATATAAAAAATATGATAGTAAATAATTGGTGCCTGGATACTTCGAGACTCTACCATCTCGAGACTCTACCACTTCGTGCCGATTGGTCACTTCGAGACTTATTTTTTTATACCAGACTAAAAGAGGCCGTTCTCAAACAAACTTAATGCGGATTTTTATTTGGTATATTTGGCAAATTTTCGTATCAAAATATAAATTGCAATAAACAGTGGACCTTCGATTTAACTGAACACGGATAAACCGAATTATCGTTTTCACCGAACATACTATAAACGGTTAGGCTTGATACGTTCTTAATTATATATGTTATCGGATACATTGAAATTCGGTTCAACCGAAGCCCTTTCATTGATTCCGAGATTTTCGGTTAAACGAGATTCTTGTTCGTTTTAGTATTATTGATTTTGGTCTTAATTCAGTTTTTATTTGCAATTATTCATAACGATTCAATTTCGTTTTTTGCGAATATTCATGAAAATTCAACTTCGTTTTACAGCAAGAAAAAGCAGCGAGACGAATCTGATGATGAAGGTGAATTAAATAAAATTAATTTTATTGCGAAAATGAATTCTAAAAAAAATATATATAGATAAAATAAAAATGAATTAACTATGCTAAATGTGTCTAGCTCTTGGCATTTGAAGGCAGGTAAATACTTACTTTAAGTGTTATAAATAATCTGTGACTTTCCAAGCATTTACGACATTGAACAAGGTTGTATTGCAAAAGTGATATGAACAACTACCTATATACATGTATATATTACGTTACTCAAGAAAGTACATGCTTAATAAAGTCAATTCAGTGAATTGTTTGAGAATTTTCCTGTTATCTATTGGAATTTATTTATTTATTTATTTTTGTTTTTCCCCAGGCGAAGTGCAGCAGAAAAAGCGACGACGCATCAAGGCCGTTGTCATGTCAGACAGCAGCGATGACGAAGAAGAAGGTAGTTATGACATGTGTATTGATGTTCTTAGGATAACCGTTGCTATACCCTGAGCTGAATATTATGAACTAAATTAATATAATCACGTTATTTGCGTTGTCATAAGGGTCGAAACCCTCGGTAATTTCGAGGGAAAATCAAGATTACCGAGGCAGAATTGAGGTACCCTTTGAAAAATTACCGGTAGAAGTAAAGAACCGAAAGAAGGTAGAAGTCGGTATTATCGAGACAGAAATTAGGTTCCCTCGAACACATTTTCGAGGCAATCTTCAGGTACCCTCGAAAAATTACCGAAGCAGGTTTTTGGCTTATGCTACACCCTGTAACCGTTGCTTAACCCCACAATTATGATAGCCTACATGAAATTGATAGAATACAATCCTAAGGACATTAAATTCGTTGCTATGTCAGTTAGCAACTGGGACGAAGAAAAAGGTAGTTATGACGTTACCATTGGCGTTGTCAAGGTTAACCACTGATAAGTACCGAAATGAATATTATGAACTAGATGACCCTTTTGATACATGGTAATTTGTTAGTTTAAATAAATGATATTGGTGATAGTTTTCATTGCAGTGCAAACATTTGATATTGAAGAAGGTCATGATTTGTGTCGTTATATTTCTTATTTTTATTCACAGAAATGGAACAAGAGAAACCACCAACCCCTCCCCCAACCCCTCCGCAGCGTGAACCCAGCCCTGAACCAAGAGAAACGAAAGCGAAACCAGAAAAGAAAACGAAACCGAAAGCAGAACCCAAGAAAACGAAAGCAGAACCTAAAACGAAAGCGAAACCGGAACCTAAGAAAAAGGAAGTAACACCAGTTGCCAAAAAGCCAGAAACGCCTGAGCCTTCTCCGGAAAAAGTTAGCAAACCAGCGAAGCCCAGTCCTGTTTTAAAAGGTATTTAATGGGAAGAATTCGGGTCGATATCAACATATATACATCAAATCAGTTGTGTATAAAAGGCGTCTATTAGAAGTAAATAAATAGGAGAATTCGGATAATACGGACTTTGGCCTTGCCCTTAATGAGTTTAAATGGGGAAGACAAATAAATACAACCGTACAACAAGGTGAAATAGCATTAAACGGTTAAACCTACAAAATGTCGGGTAATATTAAATATCCTAGTAAAAACGGTCTGTTTACAAGACAAAAATAAAATAAATTTGCTTTCATACAAGTATATATATATACATGAACTATATTACTTGACAACATTTAAGTTGCAATGGGTATGATAAAAACGTTGAGACTTGATATCCATTCCAATTTCATCGCAGTTTATATGAATTTATAATAAATTATAATTTTCAACTTCAGAAAACAAGCCAGTAGAAGAAAACAAGAAAGACGAGAGTCAACATGACATATCTATTAGTGGAAAGAAACGCAAACGACAAAAGAAGCTGGTTTCAAAGTCGTTTGTGGATGACGATGGTTTTATGGGTAAGAACGCCTCACAGAAGGGGATTATTTCGTTTTTAAAACGATATATAAAAAAATGTTAATAAGTATATATTTTTATTTATTCATTAAAACACCCCAAACGTCAACAGAAGCTGGTTTTCTAGTGGAGGCGACGGGTTAAAGAGAAGTGAAGGGATTATTTAGTTCTCCGATTATGAGTATTTGATAAAGGAATTGTTCGTTTTTAAATTAAGATTATTGTTAATAGTCATTAAAAGAAACTGGTTTCCAAGCCGTTTGTACATGACGACAGGTTTATGGATAATTATGAGGGGAATATTTCGTTTTTTTTCAATCGAATTTTTAATGTAAAAGATATATTTACATTAATCGATTATTTAACCTTTTCGATGTTTAAACAGTTTCACGTTTAAGTCTGGGGTTATCTCATGTTTCATATGATAATGACAGGTCAATTGTTAATGAGCGGATGATTTCGTTTTTCATGGTAAATGTTTTGGTCACGAGATAATGAATCGGGATCTTAATCGCTTATCAGCGATAATAACCATCTAGGACGATCAATTTTATCTTGCCCGTTATATAGTGGAACACTTACACATTTACATAATATTAATACTGCACTATTTTTTCGTTCGCATAGTGACCAAGAAAGTTTCGGAGAGTGATTCTGAAACAGACAATAAAATTATTCCGCCTACACCACCAATAAAAAAGAAACCTGCAGTTGTCAAAACATAATATTTTCATCGCACTATTTTTTTTTCGCGGCGTAGTAACCGAGAAAGTATGGGAGAGTGATTCGGAGACAGACGATGAGATTATTCCGCCTACGCCACCAGTTAAGAAACCTGCAATTGTGAAGCAAGCCGACACATCCAAGGTATATTCAATATTTTTTGATAGAATTGTTTTAAACAGCATATCAATTCGGTTTGTTCAAACCGTAGTCGTCTGGCAGGAGATTTCATTCAAGTTACATGTTAAAAAAAATATTTTGGATGGAAGTTTATAAGATAAATCTTGATATGCAAATTGCAAGTAATAATTGACAATTAAATATAATTTGTTGCCGTCACCGACCAAAAAGATACAATATGATAGATTGTATCCAATATACATTTTAAAAATTGTGATGGAGAGCTTTAATTACATTATCAAAATATACAAAATTCATGTTATAATTTAAAATATTCCTATACATTTTTTTGACCTACAGGACAAGAAATCACCGGTCAAAAAGGCATCACCGGCAAAGAAAGGAGCCGGCAAACAAGCAACACTTATGAGCTTCTTCAAGAAGAAATAACATGTTTTCAGAATGATTATTGCTATTCCGAAAATGAACTGATAAAAACAGACTATTTTGTTTTCCTGTGGATTATTTAAGTTCACGGGTATTACATAACGAAAGTGCTAAGTAGGCAAATCCACTCGTTTTCTATTGAAAGTGCTTTGAAAATCCCTTGGAAATTGTATGGTTGTAATCATGCGTACACATTCTTGGTCGAAGAGATAACACGAATTCAAATTGACATTTCTTTTCTTTGTGATGATGTTAAATATATGATATTTCTGGTGAATGAGTTTGGTGTCTTAAGTGGGTAGATTGCCAATTTAAAAATCGATAGAAAATTATGAACCCATGTGGCAGAATAAATTAGTTTTTCGCCATATTCAAGTGATGATAGACCATACATACCATTGTTAGATAATACTCAAAGGAAAACATATCCCTACATTCTGCAAAAATAATAAATAGGATTCTGATAATTCGGGAAGTTTGCTTATGTGGAAAGAAGTTGTTTTATGTTAAGAAAAAGCGCCTCTGTCTAATTGTTAGTAAACTTAAAGTAGAATAAGTCCCTTTATAACATAATCTCCTATATTAATATTTCTTGTTCTATATGCTTGAATAGCTACTCATATCGCCTATTTGGTATCAAGAAATGCACTATATATTAATACATTTCTAATAAAAGATGTATTAAAAAGATTTCTTTATGTGGCATGAGGTGACATTTGGCAAACATGTTAAAAATATTTTGCACCTCGCTGCACAAAGTTTTTTTTTCATTTATTATAATAAATGTATAATTTTCCCGGTTACAATGATCAAATGTGGATAATGATTCGCACTAGCATCATGTTTCTGTACATTATTGTTACTTCATCAATTCTAAAAAAATAAAGTTATCTGATTATTTGTTGTTGTTTTATTTCACGATATACGGAAATCAATCTCGATCGAACACTCAATGTTTTAACATATGATTCACATAAATAAGCTGTTGCACATAACCTATATCTTATATAAAACCTTTTTCGGAATTCATTAGAATTGTCTAGTGAATTTATCAAGAAACCCGTGAACTGTTTCGGAAGTATCGGAAAAAAAATCGGGAAATAACTAGTGAAAATTCTGAACACTCCCTGTTACTATACATGTACACTGGGATTATTTGTCATGAAAAATAGCCTTGATCATGAAAGGCCATGAAAAAGTGTAAAAAAAGCCTCGCTTATTTGAGTTAACATGGCTGTAGGATTTTTGTCGGTTCAAATGTATTTTTCGATCATGAAAATGGAATTTGTAATCTTAATTCAACTTTCTAGATGGCGACTTCACAAAGAAACGGTTTATATTTATGCCCGAAAACGAACAGTTGCGGGTCTCTCAAAGTGTTGCAAGAATCCGCCCCTATAACTTTCTTGTTCAAAATACTTTTCAAGAGACTTAGAAAATTGACTCATAAGTTAGTAATGAAAGTTTTGATGTGCCTTTTGCTTGATTAGACATAAATCTGTAGACTGGAAGCTTTGCTATCGGTAACAAATAGGATATATTCACGTACTGGGTATATTTCCTATGTTGGACATTAACCATAGCAGGACTGATACAGAATAAAGCCGAACTTTTAACTTGTATTAGTTAATCACTTGGTTAAATATAATAAATAAAAAACACCTAATTGAGTGGAAGATTTGTTTTGAAATTCGCGATAACGGAACTCGCAAACATTGAAAAAAAATCTGGTTAAATAAAGTTTATCCACTCAAACATTATGAAACGGTTGTGCCCTGATCACTTTTCACTTAAAAATCGTTCTTGCATGATTATCATTATTAAACTGCTGCTTGGATCACCTTATTGGTGTGTTTTTTTTTCTACCGCTTTCGTGCTCATATGTGTAAGAAAAATAAACCAATTTTAACGCAATTCAGAAAAATTTAAAAAAAGGAGATGAAAAAAAGCATGGTCACCCTGTAAGATGAATTATGCATCCTCATTACCATATATCTCTGTCACCTTTAAAACCTTGCAAAAAGCGTTATTTTTGTTTCTTTTTATTCACTTAACACATATTTTATCAATACATTACACTATCAATATATGCCTCTTCACTTATAATATCTCAAACAATGGTTAAATACATTGCAATCTTACAGTCTTTAAAATTTTACCCGAAACATTATATTTCCAACATCATACGCACACGACACTGTTTCTGTAACTATACAAACATTTTCATTTTGACATTATAACAGGTCAATCAGTATTCCAAAGTCTCTGTATATTTTAGTTTTCACATTGAAAAAACTACGTTCTATATCTAAATTTGTCTTTATATCCTTAAAAAATGTGAAAAATTAACAATTTATTTTTATATGGCATCTATGTATATATATTCTGGCTTGGAGTAACGCGTAATCGGTAACAAAATATACATGTTTAGGTACATCTGCTTTTAAACAACCCAATAGTATAATGCAATGTTATTATTATGCTTTCAACTAGGCTGCTATGCACATATTTGTTCAAACATATTCCAAAATGGTTTGACATTTTTGCAATTACAGAATATATGCACAGTATCGTTGTTTTCATTACACATCATACATTTTGAAACAATAGAATCATCAAACTATGAGACAATAACATCGGATGTATAATTTATGTGTGTAATTTTAAGATTACTTATTTCATCCCTACCAATTTCAGTAATGAATTTTGTTTCAATGAATATTTCCTTCCATTGATTATTTGGTAATACAATATTTATTTCTGCTCCATCGTTCTATACAGCTGGGGTGATTATTTTTGATTTTACTAAACACCAGTATATACATTTTTAGATATATATATATTATTTTCTTTTCATATAATGTCATTTGTGTTCGCGTTTCGAAAAGAAGACGAATGAAAATTTAAGACATGGAATGGGATTTAATGAATTTATTTTTATGAATATTGTGCTAAACGAAGTGCCCTGTTTTTGACATATGATTACATGTTTAAAAACCATACAAATATACATATATCAATTAAAATTACATGGAAAATGGAAGCTAGCAAAAATTAGCACTTACAGTACTATATATACATGAAATGAAAATATATCCGTGGGGAACAAAACAAAGCCCCAGGATATTTGCAAATCACCAAACACTTAAGATAATCTTAACCCTCTGATAACACCATAAACACTTTGAAATTAGTGATTAACAACAGCTAAATTGAAACATGTGTGACATTTGTTATCTCACAGACTGAATCTATACATTACAACGCTAATTGAACGGCGGTGTACAGGGGAAGGTGGAGGGCATTTTTTTTTATAAAGAAACAACAGATAAAAGTTGTAGATATCTGTTAAAAAAGGGAATGATTCGTTTAGCACAAGACATGGCTTTAAAAGGCAGCGGCGTATGCGCACGCTGGATCCTGATTGGATCCTTAAGCAAAAGGGGGTGTAGTCTTCTTCACGTGACCACAAAACATTTTACTTGCACGCCTGCAGTAAACTGCTATTTTCATTTTTGGTACAGAGTTATGCTGGAACTTTGGTTTTGGATGTTGGCGTATTGTTGTTTTCAATGATTTTGATATAGCTGAAAGCATACTGTTTAAACTCATAATATACGTTTGTAGTTTGAAACCTTGTTTCAATGATATTGGATCTATAAGAACACCATTATTGTTGAATATATCATTAAATGTGTTTATATTTTTTTGGACATTTCTATATTAATGAATGATTAACCGTAAATTGTGATGTATTTGTGTTACGTTTTATGTTATGTATTATGTTTTGTGTTGTGTTATTTGTGTTATAAACATCGACTAAGTATGTCTTTTATGAGCGTTGGTTCATTATACCAGTTAACCAGTTTAACATTATACCAGTAATCTAATATATGTTGGTTGAATATTTGATGGTCTGAGACAATCGATTAGGGGCCATTGTTAATGTAAGTGTAACGCTAACATCTTGCTCCGGAATATATTTCGCGAGAAATTTGGCGCTTAATTTGCTTGGGTTAGTCAGTAGTCGTTTCACCCATACAAGTTTCTATGTTATCATAAAAGTTCTGTAGTCTAGGTTACGTAGTCCACCATCTTTATAGTCCTGTATTATGACGTATTGTTGAATCCAGTGACGTGTTTAGCCCCCTATAAAAGAGGTCAAAGCTTTGCATACTTTATCAATAAACCACTCTGGAGCCATCAACACATTGGTCACGAAGATTATTTTAGGCAACGCTAGACTTCTGACGACGCAAATTTGCCCACACATAGTTAGTTGGTGTTTAGACCATTTAGTAAACACTGCGAATAATTTCTCCCTAAGATTCACATTGTTGTTTACATCGGTAAAATATCGTATTCCGAGTGATTTTATATTTTCAGTGGATAACTTCAGATTAAAGGAATAATTAAAGTTATTTCTGGGTCAGTATCATTTGCTACTCCATTTTGTATACACTCAGCGAATTCTTTGAGAACTCATTGACATAAAGAGCGTCATTCATGAAACACGCACCCTTTGGCCAATGCACAGGCGGCTGTAGTGGTACGATGCTCCATTGTCCACTTGCACTAAGGAGCTGAAGACGGTTGTTGTATTTGTCTGCAATGAGTACAGCACCTGTGTCATCGCTGGTACAGATGAAAGGCAAACTGAGTCGACCGGCTTCTCCACTGCCTTGGCACCCTGTGCTGGATTGGAAATGGCCGTCAAGGGTGTATATGTCGATTCTGTGATCACCGTGGGGACAAGTATAGAGTAGGTCATTTGATATGCAGACGGTTATGTGGATTCCTTTTTTGCCTTTGACAGTAAAAGTATCATGTTGTTTCCATTTTCCGGCGTACTCATACACGTGTACTCTGGTTGTGTCTCGGTTTACGGCATAGTAGCGATTGTGATGCCTTACCACACCAGTGAAGTCGCCCTTGAGAATCAGCTTTACTGGTTTACCTGTGACAGTATAAAAGGATGATGCTTCTAGATTTGCGATAAACGTGTTGAATAGAAAATTAGATTGCAATTATCATATATGCTAAGCATATATAGATTATAATATGGTTTTGTATTTTCAAAATCATTTTGCTAGATTATTACATCATGAATATTGAACTTATTGAAAACAATAACATTTTTTTTAAATAAAAATTTAGTATTTTGTCATATATAAACAGTGTATCCAAATAAAGAAATGCTCACAGATACACAAAGATATTCTGCACAATTCAAATTTCGATATGGCAGAGATAGTGGCGATAAGAACGATGATATATTACACAATAAATATAAATAATGAGATCCGCACTCACCGTCTGCTTTAGTATGGTACAACCCATTGCTCGCTGCGACCACGAGATCTCCATTGAGCATGCCACACACATCATAAACGCAGCCCATGTCGCCCGTATCTATGCTGTTCACTTGCTGAAGCTGAGCGTTGTATACTGTTATCCCATCATCGTGACACTGATAGAGATGATTGCCCACGTTGCAAAGACATCGCATATATCTTGGTGCGGACATTGATTGATAGCGCTTCCAATGGCCCTATAATAAAAACAGGATAGATATATCAGCATATGATAATCGTATGATAACTTTGTTTGTTGTGAGGACTACAGTATTCAGTGATGTTTGTCCGTCATTAAGAGAAATAATTGAGCCTTTAAAATAATCAAAAGTTTAAAACGTTCAGGGGATATTAAGACCAATTAACGATGTTCGCGTGCCCATCCGTCGACACTTTTGGCACTACTTTGTACGGACCAGATCTCGGCTATCCCTGGATGGATTTTGTTTTTCTTTGGCCCAAGGAAAGGACATATATTAGAGGTGTGTTTTCTTTGGTTATTTTTGAAACATATAAAATTGGATCTTTGACGGATTTTTGATTTTGGCCCATGGGTTTGTACGGACCAGAGTTGAATTTCGTTTATTTGCTGAACATATTAAGATAATGTATCGAAGGTGTGGTTAAGGGATATATTTCTAAATATCTCACCTGTTAGAACTTTGACGATTTTTTCGCAAAAATGCTGATTTTAGCTTAATAATTGATTGAGCTTTGTTCAAGAGCTTGGTTATTCCTCAATGGATTTTGTTTTAAATCAGCACATAGAAAAATCATATACGGGTAGAAATATACTGATACTCCAATGAGGTTTTAAGATATCTCAGTTATCCTTCAAAGTATTTTGTTGATCTATTAATTCATTTCATATATATCCAATTCAAACTTTTGTTGAAGTAGAGGGGGTCTTCATCAGTATTTGTTCACTGATAAAATCGTTTATTTCGATATACATGAAACAATGAACAGGTGCCATTTCAATATGTGACTATTTAGTATATGAAATATTAATGCTCTAGCTTATTTATTCCATAGCTCTTCCAATCATTAGGAAAAAACGGAGGTAAAAGACGATAGATGAATCGACATGAAACTTTTATGAATTTGAAATATTCCTCATACAACCATTATGACGGTCACAGGACTAATTTCTGGATGCTGAGACGACCCACTCAATGCTTAATGACAGATTTTTGTGCTTGGCGAAGCCTACTATCATGAATACTTAAATGATAATATCTCTTATTATCACCCAAATTTCTTACTGAACCTGACTTTTTTGCAATCAGAATCGATAATTTTCAACCGATCGAGATAAAACCTTAACGAGGCACAATTTTGAATCGTGGTCCATATGTGTTTTTAAATTTCAAAGCTCTAGCTCAACTCCTTTATAACAAACTTGCGTGCATAAACTACTGTATGTCAAAAGGGACGGACAGACGGACGGACAGACAGACAGATGGACAATCTCCACCCTATATCCCTCTGTTTCACGGGGGATAACAATGCTGTTAAATTTGTAATATAGGTGTGTCTTGTAACATTGCAATATGACGTATCATGACGTAGCAGTGCATGCGCTTAGTAGAATTGTGTTTATGAAGCAAAAATACTAACATTACTATATTAAAGTAATTTGATGTCACTAAGAATATCAAATCGAACGAAATAAATCGTATGGAATAGGTCATAAAAGCCGGAATAAACTTCAATCTTTTCCTCTAAGGTGTCGGATCGCATATTATTCCGTCAATGATAACGATAATGTATTAACTTTACTTATCTTTGAAATGGAAGTCGATAATACCATGCAAATCGACGGGGAGTTTAATAGTGTTCGGGAAAGCAGATATGAGAACAGATGTATGACAAATAATGCATGTTTTTATTTATTGGACTACGGCTAATATTTTTAGAATTCTCAGCGAATGAAATTAGATGCCCAATATATCGACTTTGCATGGGATATGACATAAACACACATGTTCATGGGGTCGAATCAGAGACACCTAACCCAATTTCATTGGATACATATGAAAGTAGGACCATGTTTTTTTCAGACGTCAATTCACCGTTGATGTTTGACATTCAAACGAAGCTTGAAGCAAAACGCCATCTTTGTGGTTTATTATTCTCCTCAGACCATCAAAGCATATACGTAATACGATGATGTAATAAAAATATCGCCAATGTTGCGTCATAACGACGTTCCCACAAAATAATTTAATTAAAAGGACTTTTCCACAAATATAATTGCAGTTACAATGAATAATGAGCGCGAATAATGTCTTTACAACGTGATTTTATGCAACACGTTTGTGTTGTTTACCACATCGCAGGTTTTCATTCGTATAACTGTTGTCGGTACGTTAGAAACGATACGATGAAACGACGTTCTAAGTGAGTTATAATCGTCGGGTATCGATTCAGAAAGCAAATCTGGTTCTAACCACAAACTATTGAAATAACAGAAGTCGCAAACAACATTCTAAGAACGTGCTTGTGGCAAAATTTGGTTCAGTCATCCGCAACATCACCGCTACGAAAGAACTTGATAACAAAATACGCTCGCACATTCGGCGCTCGCATATTGAGATGTTATTTTAAGGTAAGATAACGCTTGCGAATGTTACCATGCTTGCTCAAGTGTCGTTTTGGATGACATTTGCGCCTATGAGATCGTTAATTTTGGGTGGAGGTAAACCCATGTACTCTTTATATGTCACATATCGATGACGAAACGACGTCTAATGTAAAATGCATAGCATTTGGTACACTTTAAGGGCTTATATCTCAGCTCCTGGTTTTGCAATTAAAAAAAATTACTGTTGCAGATTTCTAATGGAAAAGGCAGGCTCTTCCTTGAATATAAATATTTTTGGAATATAGATAAAAAAGTTATATTCAAAAACGAGTTTTGAAAGGATTTCTTGGCTTTTTAGAATATTATTACTGGGTCCCGCGCTTTGTTTAGTATATCGGTGGCAAATTATTGAGAAATGTGTCAGAATTAATTGAGTTGTTTGCATGACATCTAGTATATTTGCGGACATTTCAATACGATTTCCTATAAATATATCCCTCAATAAAATTGGTCTTTTCAGTGTCGCATAATGATTTTCAGAATGGAGGGTATAGACTATAAAATGATTCAAATCATAGTTTTAAATCTAATCATAATATAATGTGATAATAAACATATTGGCCGTTAATTTATTTGACTTGGAAATACATGCATAGAAAAAAAACGATTAGATACAACAAATCACAATAGTCTTGGCTTATTTTATAATAATTGTGAAAATATTTCAGGATTTGTCACGCTTGTTTTTTTTCTATTAATACACATTGAGCACAAAGTTGGATTCAAAACTGTCGCATATTCTTTTCACTGTCAAAAATATTTTCAAAAATGACGTACAGAAATCATTCAGTATTCATTCGCACAAGACCCAAAACTTGTTTGAATAACTTCCAAGCACAGAGAAAAACAACTATCTGCAATCAACACCAACCCCCTAACCCCCCCCCCACCATTGATATCCGCCCATGACCTTTACATCGAGGCACTTGTCCACCCGACGACCGTTTTTGAAAACGTGCAACCGAATGAGCCCATTCCAAATAGGAAAAATTCTACTTTATGACAAATCAGCCGGAAAAAAACACATTGGCTGTTTTTTTTCACTTAGTCATTAAGTTACTTGATATCGACTGAAATATATGCGTCCATGAAGGACCAAATTACGAAATGAATTATCTTTATCGATTCAGCTGTATAAAAAAAAAAGAAACACGCCATGCGTTTATTTTTTGAGAAGGCCCCATTAGTCACGCTTTTTGTGTTGTTTTAACTTGTTTATCGAACTTTTGGATTACATCATTTCAAAGTATAAAAATAGGAAACAAGTAACATGCATTTTCTTAAATTAATATATGTTAATATTTTTTAAAAGACACATAAAGGTGCGGCAAAATAAATCGCAATGTTTCGCATTTACGGCGTCCAAAAATATTGAATAATACTAAAGTTATCAAAGAAACCATCATTTTTAGTGGGTCCATGTATCGTTTAATGTGTTGCTTTGTAAAATGAAAGGCTATTGCATACAACCTAAACCAACGAGTCTTCTAGACTAATTAAAAAAGACATTCTTTTCATATTTGCAATTCCTTATTGTGTATTCTTTATATGATTTATATGATGTACGTGTATTCATTTATCATTTGTTGATGCATATATTACATTACTTTGTGGGTTACATTTGTTTACAATGATATTTTGTATATGCATATTTCTATTCATAGGTTATTAAAAAAGCTTATGTCTGATAAAGTTTGAATTTCAATGTTTTCTTCGAATTCGTTTTCAAACATTCTTACATGATGTGATAAGGAATGGTTTTTCTAATTAGATTATTCTAAGAAACTGTATTGAGGTGTCATATCTATATCTAGCAATACTCACATGCAGATCAACACATAAACTAAAAACAATAACAGAATAGATTAATAGCATAAAGTGTTAAATGTATTCCATGTTAATCAACGAATTAATATATTTGTATTATATATTTCCATCTCAGAAAAGTCTATATATAGCTATATAATGCATGCCAAATATTCATTGCTGCAGCGCAGCATGTACATGTGGATCGCCGTTTTATTCACACAAGTACAGTGGCCTATTTTTGATTTTGTTTATATGCATTACACAAACCGCATTTAACGAATTTAGACCCATGTATCTTTCCGTTGCGAACATTTTTGCTTATATCTGGAACATATCATGGATTTGTCAGAACCCTTTTATCTTTCGAACTCTTGTTTGTAGACTATATCCAAACATGTTTATTACTTTCTAAATATATATTTGGTTGGAAAAATTACTAAACGATTATCTCACAATGCATCGTTTAAAAACTGCATTAGCGCCTAGGTCGTGAATCTTTGTATTGCGAACATGTATAAACCTGAGATTTCGATCAAGTTAATCAAAATATGACCGTGTAAGTGTGTAGTCCATAACCTTAGAAATTTCACACTAACCGTCTTCTGATTTCTTCTTTGCCTCTTGCTCAACAACATATTTTCAAGTTTCCATTCTACCCAAGTTCAACCCTCTCACGTCAAGAATCATTCAAAGGACGTGACATACTGATGCTCTTTCCCTAATATCCTGTCTATTTAATGTATAACATGTTACGAGCATTTATGTACGGTTTGTGAGTTTCCAGTAAGGAATACATAGGAAAACTGTTGGTCAGGAAATACGCTCAAAAAGGTTTACGTTGATGCCAAACCCTACCCTATGAAAAGCGTCCTACATATAGAGTACTGTGATTATGAACACAACAATAAATGGCTGGTTCATATGGTAAAACCAATAAAAAAGGGGACTTCACGACCACATTAGGTGTTCCTCTCTTCTGTAAGCTATAAAATATTACATATGAATATGCAAGCCCAATGGGGAACACCTTTACAAGCTATAACTCGTGAAGTCCTCTTCAATAAATAATCATCATATTGTGATGTTCGCACTACAAAGATTCATAAACTAGGCGCAGATGCAATTTTTAAATGATGCATTGTGAGACAACCGTTCAGTGATATTTCCAACCAAATATATATTTATAAAGGTGGATAATTATGTATGGATATAACCTACACACAACAGTTACAAATATAAAGCGAACCCAACAGCCCCATGATATGTACTAGATATTAGCGAAATGTTCGCAACGTAAAGATACATCTTTTTACTGTGCGTATGTTAAAGTTATGCATTATGCCAAGTACAATTTAATTAGAAATAAATAAATATTGTACCTTTTTAGGGGCTACACTGCCTCCGTTGATCTCCAAGTTCACAGCCGTTGCACTCAATTCTTGCAAACGTTGAAGTTTGATTGTCAAACTCGTAATACACATATACGGGGACTTGGTATTTTTTACCAATTCTTTGGCCTGCTCTACTTCATGAGCACCATCAATAGCGAGTTTTGTATCATTCTTTTTGATAGTGGCTAAGAAAGCTTGGTATTTTTTCTCAAGTTCTAAGACCTGTTTCTGGTATTTTGAAATGTCTTTTTGAAGAAGAGATGAATATTCCTCTGTGCGCGCTAATATATCCTGATCGATATTGTTGAATTTATTATTTACCTCCAGTATGACCTGAGCACGCATTTCACTGGACTGTTTAAGGGTCGTTAGTTGAATGTCCTGCGTTATTTTCTTCTCGTTTTGAAGAGACTTAATTAACCGATGGAATTCGTCTATCTTTGCTTTAAGACTCTCTGTCTCATGTTGAAGCAATAATTCGACCTCTTTATTTTTAACCGATAATTGTTCGATGTGATGATCTTTCGTAAACGTAGTGTTCAAGTGAATTTTCTTGCAAGAAATGCAAATCCACTGTTTGCATTCAACACACCAAAACGCTATTGCATTGTCATCGCAAAGTTCACATTTCTTCGGGGCAGTTAAAATGTTTTCGGAAAGCGATGAAGGCTCGGGATGAAATGCCGCAGTCGCTGCAACTAATTTTTGATTAAATTCCTCTTCTAATTGCTGAAATGCTTCGACAAAGTTCTCGGTTTGAAAATCGTGGACTATTTGATCAACGTCACAGAAGCTTTTACAAAGCGGACACTGTAATTTTGACGATCCCTTTGCAAGTCCATGTATACATTTCTCACAATAGGAATGACGACATGGTAAGAGTTTTGGTTTTAAGAATATTTCCAAACAAACAGTACATTCTTTTGCTCTCTCTGCCATTACTTTTTATTTGATTAAACCATAAAAATATGATAAACGAAATTCATTTTATCCATTTCGAATACCGTTTTGACCCGTTATAATTCCGCGCAAAAGGTTAAGAAAATTTAATTACACATTTATCGTAAATACCAATCAAGTAAGAACTTTCCTAAGGAGCACGCTTGCCGAAACATTTATGTGTTAATATGAAAATAAGATAAGCTTCTTATTTTGTTACAACATTAAGTGTAGATCACTATGATTATCCCTTGGTTTATCTGTGTTTATTGTGCTATGATCCCTTATAAGCTCCATTATAAACTACATTGCAATGTATTAGTTAACTATAAATTTATCAGTTGTAGTAGTAAGCTGGGTGATCTGGATTATCCGATAGTTTGATTGGGACATTAAGGCAAATGCGAAGAATCAGGGTCGAGATCAGTAATCGTTTTTCTGATATATTACTTGTTTTGGTAAAACTTAGTTTTTCACCAAGGACGATACAAACCATAATATGTTGTGTTATTATTTTTATGATAGGCAATCATTTGTTACGGTTTAGGGTGCATTTACACGGGAGC
>LQRL01018447.1:0-13447 GCA_001703475.1 Hydroides elegans
AGTAGCGATTTTAGAAAAAGTTTACGAACTAAACAAACAAATACATAACGGCAAAGCGGTGGTACAAACCCCGGTTTGCTTCGCAAGCCGTGGCTAAAAAAAGTATAATAATACATTCATTACTAATTAAGGTCATTTGAGTTTAAATATCAAATATATAAAATGGATGCGGAGACAACAATGTTAAAGGGCATGCGATACATCGATCTTGACGAAAGATTTTTTCAAACCATCGTGGAAAGCATTGAAACTGACGCGAAGTTTGCAAAATTTGAAGGAACGTCGATAGATATAAGAGGGAGTGAGGGAGTTTTATCTTCATTGCATGGGAAAGAAACTAATGATGCTTTTGTGGGTTTAAAAGCCTTTCGATTACATTACAAATGTGTAGGATCAAAAGAAAGTGAGAGTGAGAAAAGCAAGGATATAGTACTGAAAGTAAAAAAAGAGGGAGCAGAAACTCATAATGATTGGGCTAAATTCTTCGGGACACTAAGTGAGGAAATAATCGAACTACACAAAGAAGTAATGAAACCTTTGGGGCTGAACTCGACATTGGCTGATTTGCATATTCATGACTTGAAAGAATTCCCGTCCTTCAAAGCTATATTGCCGACAACCTATCATATTATCGAAGACAAGGAAAGGCACATTTATGCCTATGTCATGGACAATTTTTCGTCACCTGCCAATGGATATTCTCATTTGAATTTCGGAGAGTCTCCAGAAAAATGGTCACATGATGACGTTGTACAAGTGCTGAAATGTCTGGCAAACGTTCATGCTACATTTCTAGGAAAAACGAGCAAAATACCGGAAAGATATGCACCACTTCTCGACACACCACTCAATCATGAAATATACAAGAAGGCAAAACCATATGTTGCATGTCTTCATGAAGCTATTATGAGAAATAAACCAGAATACTTTCCAGAAGATATTCTGGAAATTTACATAAAAACATTTGATAACACAGATAAAATATTCGACGTTCTAGACAAGGCACCAAAATCCCTTATCCACGGCGACTGCACTATTCGTAATATGTGCCAAAGAAACATCAAAGGGCAAGGTCAGATATGCGTTTATGATTGGGAAGCTGCTCAGATAAACGTACCGCAACATGATTTCATTGATTTTATACAATTGTGGCTTCCTGTGGATGCTTCAATAAACGTGTGGTACCGCTATCTGGATATCTATCGCAATTTTCTAAAAGAAGCCGTTATCTTGGAGCCAGATCAAGAATCTGCTGAACTTCAAGATTACTTAGAATGGGAAAGGTTTAAGTACGTTACCGATATGTGCTTCTTAGATTATTTCATGTTACGATCCCAACTGTACATGTCGGCTTCAATTTTGATAAGAGCGGATTTCGTGAGCAGGTGCAAGGGGGTTTGGCACACAGTTTTGCGTCATTTGAAGCACAAATATGACTTTTTGAATTAGGGAATTTCGGTTTGCCATCGTTTTGACTGCGCTTGCTTGTTAAAGTGACTTGACAGTGTTTCATTTGTTGAAAATTAGATAACTGTAAACACTGAAGTAAGCAGAAGGTGGTTGCAATTGGACATAATGTTTTACTTAAGATGATCATTTTTCTTTTGCGTTTGAGGTTTTTTTCGGTTTCTTGAGATTATGCTTGGGATATTTCCATATATGACAGTGTCCAATAATGAATTGATAAAAACGCCTTTTTTATTTAATACAGGTGCAGAATCAGTTTTAAAGAAATCTTATTTAGAAGTGTTCTTTGAATAATGAATAAATTTAAAAATATTAATCATTTGTTTGATTTCATAATCGTCTTCAGTTCAACTTGAATGTCTTGTCTATAGGCTAAAACAATTTAAATTTAAAATGACTTGATGCAAAATGAGTTATAAAGTCGTTCATCAATATCAACGCTGTAACTCTCCTTTTGAACAGATGAGGTTTGCAAAATAAAACAAGGCAGCTTCGTAAAAACGCACCAGCAAAACCACGCCAAATTTATGAAATCTCAGGCCCTTATAAGCATAATGGTGTAATATCAACGTTTTTAAGCATCACTTCGCTTAAACACAAGAAGATTCTGCCCTCACTATTCGCGTAGGCTATCCTAAACGTAAGGTAAAAAATCAACACAAGTGAACAATTTTGGATAGATTCACTCGAACATTTTCACCAAAATATCCAGTGACTTTCTTTTCCTGATTGAACATAAATTCAAAACAAAACCAATTGATTTGGGTTTGGTATATGTATTTTACCAACACGCACATTTTGACAAGACATACACATATTTCATTTCAATCTCAGTTTATAAATCATTATTGAATTTCATCTCATAAAAAAATCTTGGTCTTAACCATATCAATCCCTAAATCTCTAAGGATAAAACTGGTATATATTATCACGATAACATGCATGCATAAAAAAATACATCCCAAACAGTAAAAAAGCAATAACTTGTATGCGTATTCGAAAATAATAATACTTGTTGTATAATATCCAATTCGGTAATCATATCAATTAACAAATAACAACAATGTTAGAAATTAACAAATATTTTGAAAGCAGTTTAAACAAGTATTTACTGATTTATTTAATTACAACCCTGATAATGATACGAGATTGTTTAAAAACTATTGGCACATCGAAATATCACAGACACCGATATATTGCTTTTGGCACGTCTCAAACACCTTTAATTCGAACGCACTTCGAATAAAAATAATTATATGCTAAAAATGCACTATGACTATACAAATGAAATATATTAAAACTATATTTTACACTAAATGTACATAAACTAAATAGATTGTTATGACCACATTCGATACTGATTCGATTTTGAAAAAAATGCCTCATTGTAATATTCACCAATGAGCTTATGTAAAGATATTGCCAATAAATTTCCTGAATAAGCCTACAATAAGTTATTTCTAACTTGCTTATAATGGTTTTGTTTCATACATGGCTGCCACTGCAGGGGAAAATCTTCTAGCTCGGAATAGATTGTACATGAAAGAATGCAGTTGATGAACCAAAACTACGGTAAACACAAGGTCCAACTTTATAGGCCGATTCCCTAGACCGTATCTAATTCGAAAGAGAAAATATCTTTTTCATTAATTCGTTTTGCCAATTAAAAACCCTAAACGTACATCTCAGAGCTTTAGGCGTAAATCGGTGGCAATTGTACAGCCTCACCCCCCGCACTAGTGCCACCGCCACCTTGTACCGTATTGACCAAATTGTCCGATTTGCCAGCTGGGGCTACAGTCGCCGTACAGTCAGTTCCTTGTTTTGATTTCGGTTGAGCAGCGGTAGCGACCGGAGACGCTCGTTTGGACGACGCCTTAGGCGCAGCTGGAGTACATGCATCCCCGTCGTTCGGCTGCGCTTGTGATGCAGGTTTTGTTGCGTTCGGGTTTTTTGAGTTGGGTTTTGCGCTGGTTTGTTGGCTACGGTCGGCAACGATGCCGTAATGGTGCAGCATGCGATCGACTTCAGTGGCCGGGAACTGATCCCACACAAAGGCTCCATGGCGCTGTTTGGCGAGAAAAATAATTTTCATTTAGTTTGCAATGATTTGTCTATATCCACTGTTTAATGAAGGGGCCGACAATACACATGAAACTCAGAAAAAATGCAATGGGAAATCATGGGTGTGCAAAATTTATCAAAACAGCAAAATAAATGCAGTAAATACCATTGCATGATCAATTAAAAATAGCATACCTTCGCTCTAATAGGATATTGTGGATCAAGTCTGCAATTGTATTGATGTTCATACGATATTCCTTCTTTATAGAAGCGTTGTTTACCATCTTTATCCCGCAAAAAGTTCACCGGCACTGAAAAAAAAGTTTGTATGAAAAACTCAATTTATGATATTATTTCTTTCAACTATGCAAATAATAAAGCAGTATTTTGGAAATATACCACTCTTAATCTTGACAAAGTACAAGTCATATTCAAAAGAAAACGCCTTACCAGATCCCCATGCAGGTTTCTTATGTGGATTGGAAGCATGTCGACTACTTTTGGACACCTCTTTTCCTCTGTACTGGAAATCATGTCGGACAGTTGTATCCAAAGTGTGTTTGGGCTCTTTATGTGGGTCATCCGAAACACGGTGTGGCCACCAGGCGTTCTGCTCCTTTTTCGTGGTCGCCGTGTATACATCGCAAACGGGCTCATTGAGAAGCTTTACATCTTGACTGAGGAAGCCAACGCTGGTTGCATTGGGTCTGTTCTTACGATGATCCCATCGTGGCGGCAATGTGGCGTCAGGCACCTGACCGATGACATTGCTGTTGGATGTCGTGGTGTAAGTTGAAACGGCTTTGGGCCTCTGCCAGTCTTCTGCTTCGTGACTGATAACTCGGTATGAGTTTGGACTATAATCAAAACAATTATATTTTTAAAACAAATAACAAAATAACAATAGTCATGTCATAAGTTTTATTCGGATATTATTTTAGTTAATGTTGATTTATGTCAAGACGTCTAAAACACCTGTCGAGTCATAGAAAACCGATTGATCTATTTGGCGATTTTCCCAAACTGTAGGTCGGAGGTGATGACTCTAAACTGGAACAAAATAATTAAATATTGTTTAAATACGAGCATGTACCTGTCGCTTTCGAAATAAGAGGGAACTGGTTTGTTGGTTTGTACCACACATATCGCCACTTCTGGTTTTGTAAATACGATCCCTCGTTTTTTTTTAACAGTTCAGGGAATAAATATAAAAAAAATAAAATAAAAACTAGAAAGATAACTTAGAAAGATAACTTAGATATATGGCACCCAAATTGCCCATAGTGTGACCAGCGCATAAAGTTGGGCTACTCCTGTACGTGTATTGAATGGGAATAATATACATGTGCCAAGGCTGCGCCTCGGAACTGTACACTATTAAAATTAATGGACTCACATACAGATAATTGAGGCAGTTAATGTGTGTTGAATAATTAATGTGAAAAATTTAGACGAGAGGTCCCGGCCATCCTAAGGCCCTAGACCTCGTACACACGTGTATGGGCTTTCCCGAACCAACGGAGGACACATGTCATGTACGTGTGCCTTTGTAACCTGACAAGAGCCTATCAATGTTGAAATCACACAAGTGATTAGACAATTGTTCGTAAATTTCTTATGCGTAATAAGTGAAGATGAGGTATTTTCTCAAATCAAAGATGTATCAGACGGGTAACCCTCAAAACACGAGCATTACATTACTAAAGAATGCAAAATGTGCAAGTGAATCGTGATTTTGGGATGGTTCGGGAATTTAATCTTACTTGTAACGGGCATCGACAGGCTTTTTTCGAGCCATCGGACTGGTAAAAAGTGCGGCTTGTGCCATGATTGATGACAATGCCTATCTCAAACTGGAAATCAACTGTCAAGAGCAAAGAAATAAAGGGCTATCCTTCCGCCGCCATCTTGTTTACAGTTACTAGGCCAACAATGGGCTCTAAAATGAAGAGAAGACATAACACCTGGTCGGAAAGTAAACTTAATACTATCAAGGAAAGAAGAACCATTCAGATTTAATTCCTTGAAGGTACTTGCTTAAACGCATAGAAATTAAAAGGTACAACAATTTTAAAAAATCTGAATAAAGAGCTCGTTAGTGGATGTCAATCTCTGTTCACTTTATGCTAGGCTAATTCATATCATAAATATACTTTTTACATTGGTGGTGCCCGTCGTGGTGGCCAATACATTATACTATTTATTTCTATATTCGCTATCCGTAAGTTGGTGCTTACGGTTCAAGGTTGGGTCGATGCTACTGGTGGAACTGTGGTGAGGGACCTTTCGTGGGTAGGGCTGTGTTCCGAAACACTTTATCTCGGGCCAAACCGGGCCAGACCATTTCTTCGGGCCGGGCCAGTTCGGAACAGCACATTGCATGTAAAGCACATACATACACTAGGAATATGAATTTAATTGGTGTCAACTGAGAAAAGTCTTCGAATTTCAGGATTGCTTGTTCCAGCTATGGAGACACATGGAATTTTTTAATCTAAGTCAAATATCTGGAATTTTAAAGTTCATGCCTGCGCCCTAGGCCATTGTGTTTCGAAAACATACTGTCTCAGTTAAATCACGTACACAACATGCATTTTGGGTGGTGCCAATGAGAATAAACGATCAAGTATAATAGTAAACTGTTTCATGGTTTGAATACAACTTGTCGATGTAGACCAATCTCGACAGAGTTTGCAAATTAGTACACTTCATGATTGAAAGGATTGTAGTCTTTTTTTAAGGGGATCGGGCTTTTGGGTTTCTCGAAATACATTGTACATAAAATGGTGAGTAAATTATTCACAAACATGTTTATTAAGAGTTACATTTAACAATTTCAAACTCAAAAAACTTTGAAACTTTAACAATACAACTTTACACTGTTCCGAAATCGTTCCGAAATCACAAATCACAGCCCGGTCCGTCCTGACCCGACGACAGTTGTCGGGCCGGGCCGAGTCGGGCCACAGAACACATCCCTATTTGTGGGCCATGGTTCGACCTAATTGGTCGCGGGGTAACTACATAAACACGACACTACATACTTTTTCTCCTTCTTCTTATTTGTATATGTCGAATTGTGAGTATTTTTTTTATATATTCTCGGCTATATAGCTAGTTTCAAAAATTAAAATGTTGATTAACTATCTCTCTTATTTGTCCCAAAAAATGTGTAGCTGTGCGTCTTTTAAAATTTTGGTTGATCATTGTTATAATTATATGACGGAGCAAGACTTGTAGCGACACTTGTCTAAGGCATATGCTTGCTAGATAAACTCAATATGTCATGTTGGCATATGTGAGAGTCCAAATTTGTATCAATGTTAATGGGATTTATAGTGTCACATATATCAAGATATTATTCTGCGACTATTCACATATTCCGAACAGAAACAATTCATTCAAAACAAGTTAAATAAAAGTGTTCAGTGGAATAATTCACATATACCCATAACCATTTACTTACAATGAAACGATTAAATTGTTTTCAAACAAGATGTCCTTTTCAGCTTCGCCGATAGAGCGTTCCAGAGGAATGGCCCGCATTCAACCGGTTTATGAAACTCCAAAGCTTACTAAATATGAGTTGGCTAAGTTAAAGGTGGTATTTTAGCACTTATATATATCACAAATAAATATATGTCAAATATATATGTTACTGGGCTCCCTTTCTCTATTGCGAAACAATCACTGGTTTGTTAGACAGATAAACTCAATATTCCATTTGAGTATCTGTGTTTTACGGAATGCACCGCAAAAACCATAGTACACTTGATTATCTCCCGGTTTGTCATGATTAGTCCTGCACAATCTGCTGATTGAACATATATACAATTTACAAACTGTATGTTATCGAGAGTATAAGGTCGCTGCCCCGCGAGCGGAATAAAGGACCATTGAAATTCCGAGGAATATAAAACATTTAAGCTTTCAAAACATAATAGAAAACTGAATTATTTCGGACCACATATGCAAGCAATTTGTAAAGTGTGTCTTAATAGTCTATTCATGCTATTTTATTATTTAGTTTCTTAAATACTTTATCAGCTGTCATAAATCGGGTTTTAATCTAAAACTGCAACATTAGTATAATGTAAGTTTAAGCGCTTTAATTACTACATATTAGGTGCTATATCAAGATGTTAAACATAAATAAATAATATAAATCATGAAAGTTCTGAGGAAACTCAAGTATAAAATGAGCGACTCTCCAGAGCATACAGAAAATGGTTAATAGATTTATATGGAGCACTAAGTCAGCAAAAGTCAAACATATGACACTTAAAGATGATTACTCTAACGGGGGTCTAAGGAGTCCAGATATCTTGGACATGTATAAATCGCATAGGTTAGCTTTGATACCAAGAATTTTAGCAGGTGGGTAATGAACATCAATTTTGTCTAAAAGCTTGCTTTATTATTGCAATTTCCTGTTTTCATTTAAATCAAACTACAGCGAAAAACATCTAAGTACCTACCAAAATTTTATAAAGAGCTTTTTGAATATGCTACAGAAATATTTTGCATAAAGGGGAATTATGCAATTATCTGGAATAATGGATGTATACTGATAAAGAACAACAGTGTATTCTAGGGAAAAAGGTATAATAATGGTATAATATATATTTATGATCGGATGAATAATAACACATTTTTAAGCTATGGAGAACTCTGCGATAAATTTGATTTCAAGCCCAACTATCTCAATCATTTTAGCCTTATCAACGCTATCAAACACGCATGCAATGTCCACTAAGGCATAAAGGAGGTTGTAAACGGCAACGAAAAACCGCGTATAGACTTTGAGTCAACTATTCTTAAATCATATGATGGAATAATAATCGATATATCAAAGGCAAAAAGCAAACCATTTTATGATATTTTTATTGATCAGGATTTTGTATATCCTACGTTCATGCAAAACAATATGAAGACTTTGATATTGAGCCAAATGTGTATTTTGATAGTCTTAACATTATGAAAATATTTGTAATAGAGCGAAAACTTTTGACATTTTACTATAAAGTATTAAATAATATCGTAGCCTCTGGTGATAATTTATTCAAATGGAAAATTAAGGATTCTGATAAATGTCAATTTTGTAATGATAAAGACACTCTATTGCATTGTTTATGGGTATGTCCAAAATCAAAGGACTGGCTTGAAAACTGTTTATTATATGTATCGAATGAAAATGAGTCTTATGAAATTAATAGCACGATTTGTTAGGAAGTAGTAATGCATCTCTAGAACATATACTTCTTTTTACAAAGTTTTATATTGAAAACCTGGTTCTTTAGTGAAAATTCAATATGTGTGCATGCAAAACTAACCTCAAAATAGAATTTTACAAGAAAAGAGATGCTTAAGTGATGCTAAGTTTGTTAAGAAATGGTCAAATTTTAAACATTTATATGAGTAATTAAGTAATTAATATTGCTAGTGTAAAATATATACAGTAATATGAGACTATAATTATCATTTTATATTGAATCTACAGCATATTGTATTGTATTGTCATGTCCTGTTTTTTGTTTTGTAATTTAACCTGTATGTCATAAATGCCCTTTCGCGGACGATTACGACAAGACGCAAAACAGACAAAACAGACAAAATATAGATTTATGAATTTATTGAACATAAAGAAAACATACATGTAAGCTACTTGAGCGATCGATATGCAAATACAACCAACCGGTTACCTTATCAACTCACGATTGCATAGAAAACCAATGATCCCCCCGGTTCATATCTCAATATCGAACCGATGAAATAACTCTTAATGCTACTTGCGCGCTCACTACGCAACATTCCAGGATCATAACATGGATTGTCGAATAGGTGGAATCCGATTGTAGACGGCTCCTTTCACACGCGCCAAGAGTTATATTTCCGAAACACACATTTCCGAGTTCTGTATCCATGTAGCTTCGATAATAAACGAAGGGCTCGCTTTCCAAAAGCGACAACGAAACGCCATGCCAGCGATTTCCTCAAGCGGCAGTTCGAACCCGTGCCCTTGCGATGGACACCTCGCGTCGGGCATCTCTCGTCTGTCACCATGTCGGCATCTCCCGTCGAACACCCGGGGCTATATTTAAAACTAATCAACAATCCTTAATTTCACTTTATAGAACAAATCACAGTTCCAATCATGCATTATTCATATAATGAATGAACCTATATTCGTCTAGAAATCTCATTAATTTAACAAGAGCAAAAGCTCATAATTCCATAGGATTCATAACAAAACGAATCACGTTTTAAATCAAGCATAGCTTACTTATTCCTTTATCAAAGTACGGCCCAAAACAAATTACAAATTACAGGCCAACCGGAAACAAATTAAATGATTTTAACAAATTGACTTTTACATGAATACATCGTAGTCAAAATTATTGCAAACCCCTCATACTCAAAACAAGCCAAATGACACAATGGTGTCTTTCAAAATCGGTAAATAAACGTACCTGAACATCGGTATAAACCCTCTTAACTATCCATCTTACGGGCTTAAGCCCTAAGATCCACGTGTTTGAATTACACGTTTACATTTTAATATTTGACTTCTTGTCTCAATGAAATCTTGTAAAAAAGTGAGCAAAACAATATGCGCTTAAGCGGCCCTCCATTTCCGCAGGTGGACTTTTTAACAACGGAGCGAATAATTAACGAATTACAATATTCATCAATATTTTACATTCCATAATCATCAGATTATTTTATTACAATAGCAAACATTTATTTCACATTTTATAACTTTTAATTATTCCAGAAATTTAAATTTCCCACTGTTTACATTTTCCGTAAACCAGCAAAATATGCCCATAAAAGGTTTACCGTAAAATAGTAAAAATTGGCCCGGGACAGAATAGCGAAAAAAAAAAACGTTTTCCTTCGTGTACGCGCATTGTTTATGAAAAAAATGCCAATAAAACTTCCAAAAACAAAAAAAGTTCTCAGGTAGGCAAATTCTTTTCATTTAAATATATAAATAAAAACTATAATGCAGAAAAAAACTTTTGCTATTTATAATAGATGTTGCAGAAATTAGCATTTTGAGCATTTTGTTTTGCTTAGACTTTTACAAAATATATAAAAACAATTTACAGAGTTTTTTTTTACAAAAACATTATTCTTTAGAAGCTTGATAATCTTTCGAATTCTGACATTATTGACAGAGTGTCAGACAATTGAGAGTTGTTTTGATCATACGAATCTAACCGCGTAACGCCATCTTTTGATTTAAGATTTTGTAAACTTATTGTGAAATCGTTGTAATTTTATTTTAAAATGAATGTTTAAGACTATTTTTTGAATAATATAAACTATCTAACTTATTTGGAAATTGGTTGAAAGCTGGTTTGTCGAAAACGTGATGGAATAATATTGACCTTTAAAAATGTGCACTTTCAGACACCACAGTACATAAGTTTTCCAATCGGTCCGAATTATTCTTAATTGTCTGAAAACTTATTATCGATATGAATTGTCTGGATAAAAAGAAAAACGACCACTCTATTCCATATTCTATTTATTGATGATTCATCTATTTCACCAACACGTTCTACAATCAAATAAAAAAAATAAAGCCAAAGTTTACGTCTTCATCTTCTATATATACGTCTATATATACGTATGTATACGTATATATAAGTCCGTCAATAATGACGATTATTTACCAATGTGCGTGGGTGAGTGCATATATCAATATAACAGGAACAAGCAAATCACTCAAA
Source organism: Hydroides elegans (assembly GCA_001703475.1). Taxonomy (NCBI): domain Eukaryota; kingdom Metazoa; phylum Annelida; class Polychaeta; order Sabellida; family Serpulidae; genus Hydroides; species Hydroides elegans. The sequence goes on from LQRL01018447.1 coordinate 11,271, forward strand.
ACGTGCATGTGGGACTATATCACTTATATGTAGTTAGTACTTTGCGAGCTCAGGGATGGATAATTCCGATACCCCGGCTTTGAAAGCTCCTAGCTCTCAGAAGGTTTTATGCTAGCTTGTAATGGGTTCCACTGACCTTCGGTCCTGCGGAAAATTAGACATATTGGTAGTTGGTGGTAGAGAACGGACGTATGAAACATACATTGCTATCGTGGAGCAAAAGGGTTGATGGAAAAAAAGGAATTAAGAGTATGGGATGTGTATAAGACGGCTGTTGTATTAGATAGTCTGAGACCACTATTGATTTACTTATATACTTCTTTATAGCATATTTCGTCACTGTACTTTTCACAACAAATTCTGACAAACAAATCATATATCTCTGCAAAGAACCATCCTAGACTTGTAAAAAATATGAAAGTTACAATAAAGGTTAACTATCTCGTTTTCGAGAAAACACGTGATCTGTAATGGTACCCTCAGATTTCTCTGATTTCGTGACCTGACCTATTTGCTGGCACCAAAATAGACACATATTTTCCTACGCATTTTTTGAAAGCTAAAATATGCATGAGCTATATTTAAAGGTTATTTTCAAAATAACATTTGTCTACTCTATGCAAAGAATCAACCCAAATAATGCATGTTTGGCAGAAATATAGCACATTTATGATGGAACTCGGTTTACGAATTAACTTCCGGGTCATGGTCAACCAGCGTGATAAGTATCAAAACAAATTAATAAGTGCTCTAATTCCAGATGCGGCCCGATTTATAGAGAAAGTGATTACTAGTATGCAATTAGTTTTCGCATAACCATTTTAGTGTCGTAAGCAGGATGTTGTTAACACTCTCCGAACTGACTTATTATTACAATATGAGCATGCGCATATGTTGTTGCTTCGCGACATGTAATCAAAAATGGCTACGCTAGCGAAACTAGCAAAGCAAAAGAAAGGAATAATAGATGAAACATACCGCCGAATCAAGTAAGCTTGCTCTTCTGAATTCATGACATATTTTGCCAAAGTGTAAAATCCAACAGATTATCGACCAGATCCATTTAAGTCAATTTCGTTGACATTTTTACACAAGTTTTGTTCAGTTTGGAAAACAAGTGTTTTCCAAGTGTATGAAAACAACGCTTTATTCGCTATCATTCGGTAGCTACTGCTTGGTTTTTTTATCCATAATATAGATCCTTACTCTGACGGCTAGGCTAATGTTGACTTGAGTTGTAAATGTACGTTGCCTTTGCTCACATCAACCACCATTTCATCAGACTGATGATCAGTCTGGCAGTCCGTTTGTCAATACATTCTTATACAAAATAGATATTTTTATCAGAAGTATGCACCTTGGCTATATGAGCACAATGACTCATAATATAAGTATGGGTGTGTCGATGTGAATTTATTATATATATATATCTATCTATCTATCTATCTAGCCGTGTAGTGCATCCCTCAGTAGTTGAGTATTCTCGCACTTCGATGCAAGGGTACTTTTGGGTATCAAGAACGCGAACTTAAACATTGGTGCAGCGGTGGTCACTAAAATCGGTTAAAACGGCGAGGTATCTACACGGAGGGGGCGACACGGCTAAGGGCATCCCTGAAGCTTTCAAGGGATGGTTTGCCCATTACGTCGGATGGCAATGCATTCCAAATCCTTATGGACGAGGGAAATTTTTGCTCTAAATGAAAGACCAAAACTTTTTTGGATTTGATTTGAATTCATCGCAGAATATTTCATTAACATATTTGTTATATGCTTCTCTCTTCTTCCGCTGAGCCAGTTGTTTTAGGTGTTTGTATTTTCGAGAGTTTTTACACTTTTTGAATGCTCGGCGCTTTCGTCGTGAGAGGCTTTTGATTGTTCTTGTAATCCATGGTTCGGAGTGTCGTGATGAAGTTGTCTTCTTAGGAACATAGGTGTCTATAATTGATGTTATATTGTCTTTAAGGCAGCTCCAAAGGTCTTCTATTGGTGTATTGGCGGTAAATGATTCAAGAAAACTAGTATTGAATAGGGTGAGAGCATTTATTACGCCGTCCTCGTTAGCTTTTTTCCATAGCCGGTGTTACGGTCAGAAAAACCCGCCCATCTTAAAAACCCCCCTTTCGCTATATGCTCTTTATAAACATAATGAAAATCTCACATTCTCGAGGGGGTTT
>LQRL01018490.1:0-23284 GCA_001703475.1 Hydroides elegans
TATATATTTAATCGAAATTCAGATAAACCTCTCTTATCCGCATATTCAGTGTCTTTCGTAAGATAAAACTACATTGTGTCATGTCAATATAATGGGTTAAAGATATGTTATGCTCTACGGACTACACGTAATCCCAAATTATTGACCAGATAGAAGTCGGCCATTGCCCGGGCCATGACCTTCACTGCAGGCTTACCCTGGAATAGCTCGTCATTGAGTACATGTGTATATCAGTCATGCCTAACATTAAGCATAAAATATATTTTGGATAGATCAGTCTAATGTTTAAATACCAATATGATTGCAAATTTGAGCATTAATTATACATATACAAGAAGTGGTCAGTATATGTTTTACATTTATATTGTGCTGTGTAGACAAAATACGGTGATACCAAATCAATATGTATCACAATAAGCTGCATTAGCCATTATATTGTTATCATTACTAAGTCAATTCCATTTTTAACAATGCAAAGACAAAAAACGACGAAACATTTAAGGGTACTGTTTTGAGCTTTTTGAAATAGGGTGTTCGCAGAAACAAAAACTTCACGAGGACTCATGCACGGTTACACGGAGTCCGAGTTACCACTCACGAGTGTGGGTTTTATTTTTATTTCATGTAAATCTTTTCAAAATATTTTTTTAAATTCATTAAGTCATTATCATGAATTGTCCATGTTGTCTAATTTTGTTATTGACGGGGAACTTATCGTACAATGTATTGAATCATAAATATTGTAAGTTTGTTGGAATACTCTAACGTTGTGCTGACGTTACGCTGCAGCAGGTGTTTTGTACAAGTAAGCATGACAGAGCAGGTGACTGCTTTGGCCAATTGTTCATGATCCTATTGGGTCGAATTATTTTTTGTGACGTTTACGTAATGGTTCTTTATGAATAACTATTATTTACGCAGCAATAACGTCATCTTATGAATTGTTTTCATTTAAGACCATTATTATTCGTTAAATATACTAAAATGTGTTTGCATCAATTGAAAATGTCTTAAATATTGTTTTATGGTATTTCAAAAACACTTTTTTTGTTTATTTACAAAATATTTAAGCACGTGGTAAAAATGCAATCGTACTTCGAGGGACATCCGGATAAAATTATGTCATGGTCAGATACCATACCACAAATCCTGATATTTCATACCAATTCAAAAACCTGAACATGAAATAAAATAGATACTTGTATGTCAATCATTCAAAATGCAGACCTTATCTAGAACCAAATCCATTGTGTCTACAGAAAAAGGATATATGTGCTAACATATGCATGAAGGCACACGATCCAATGGTATCGCTCGGTTGGTAATTGACATATACAAGACAATCGAGTGAGATTACCTTCTCGCTATAAATGAACCACTAACAGAAAGCGCCTCTGAATTCAAACAACGCGTGCATTGTCAATGTAAATATGACATAACTATTGCGTCAAATAGGAATACCGTGTTGTGAAAGCCTATTTTTTCTTTATTGTTTAGAACTATAAATGTATTAGCACAAGGTTGCCCGGGATTTATATACAACTATTTAAATTATCATTATTGTCTTATTTTCATTCTACAATTTTACTATTTTTAATGTATACAAAAGATGGTCGTTCAACCAGAATTGATACATGTAGCTAAAATCATTAACAAACTAAGCATATGTTGTTTTATTCAAAACACATCTATATGTAGTTCCTATTTCATACTCCATTTTGTCATATATATTCAATATTTTTATCTTTAGAAGATCCTTTATATTGAAACATAGAAAATTGTATATGGTTGATATCTTATTGCAGCTGTAATTGTGCATTCGAAACCAAAATAAAATAATGAGCAATAACTTAGCGATAAGCTGCTTAACAATTCAAATAAAATAAAAGGATAAATAATGCCAGATACTGCTAGAAACATATTTGTATTTTCGTTTATGCATTGCAATTTCACCAATTCGTTTAAGACTATTACATATAGTTAATTGTAACATTTAATGTTCATTTCATTTTAGTTTACTGGATTGTCATGGCACTTTGTTTTCCACCTGCTATTTAAGACGTTAATTGTCACTTGCTTCATGTATGACGTAACAATTATGTTGTGCAATGTAAAATAAAGTCAATTGCTGTTATCCAGCAATTTCTATTCGATTCCTTTACAATATGATTATACCTCTTTAAATCCATTTGTCTATGTTTCTATATGGTTGTTTGTGGTTTGATTACTTTAACTAAAGTTTTGAAATAGGTTTGATACCATATGAAAGCAATAGAGATTTGAAATTGTAGCTTATCTTTTATTGCCAATGTCATAGAATTATCCAAGATTAACCAAAGATTTACTAAAACAGCGCATTTGTGTAAAAGTGATTAAATGTTGCTGTTCATATCTCAACATCTTGCATATATCTGTTAAAACATAAGCTAGGAAATAAAGTTGAAAACCTACATTATTATGGTGATTACACATGTTCAACCGGAAGTAAAATTTAGCAGTAACAGTTTTGGACATGTGATATGTACAAAGGGCCGATAAGCCCATGCATAAAACGTCACGAAAGATATATTGTATAGACTATCGATTACAACAGCTATGTTGTCTAGAGTCTAGAGTGTATCTTAAGAGAACTCGCCTTTTTTAGTGTAAATATGGTTAGTAGATAAATACGGATTCGATTTCATTTCAATAAGATATCAGACATAGCAGATCCATATGCTCTATAAGCATAATATCGCCTTAGCTATAAATATATAAATAATTTTATTTGGCTTTCATTGTCTAACAATAATTAATAAGTGAAACGTCATTTTATCATTTACACTTTTATTGAAGATATCAAATGATAACATCGTTATATAAATAGTAAGTATAGAAGAAAAGATATAACGAGTGATTTCATGAAATTTTGAGTAGCTTCAAATGAAACGAAAAAAAATCATCTATCAAATTTGATGAATTCGTATCATCGAAACTATATTTGATCTGTTTTGGAATATAAATGAATTCTTTACTAAGTATTAAGTAAATATACTTAACCAAATATGACTTTCGGATTGACACATACGCGAATGAAAAACGTGTATATTTAATGGTATAATTTTGTATTTACAAAATATAAACGAAAAAAACTAGAATATGATTTTGACTGTTGACGAAAACAAACTTCTACCGATATATGCATTGTGCCATTATATTTGTTAATGCTTGTAGAACTATAAGCACGATAAATGTTCCTGTCAAAAATGTGTTATATTTTTTCATATGAAATCTTAAAATACGTTTTATTTTCCGAAAACCAATTGAGATATTATTATAGTATTAAATCAAAACGATTAAAAAAATGACATTAGAAATATATAAAATCATCTATATTTAACTCAATTAGAGTTCATATTAAACCTTGAAATAGGACAACTTGATAAATGCCTTTCCAATATCATGAATATACATTCATTCATACATTAACCTTACCATCTTTTTATTTGTAAATAAACGAGCCGTAACAATCATCTGTACATCTAGAGAATACTGAAGTATAACTGCAACGTGTATTTACATCCACTCATAAATATAAACATAGAAAAGCCTGCAATAACGTTCTCTTCAAGTGCATGACATACAAGTCAATGGCTATATACAAAGTGCTCATGTACACCAGCACTATCACAAGACAACTCAAACACTCAATCTATGTCCTAATTTGAGCTTGCGTGTAGCTGTGAAGTTATTTGATTAAAGTTTCCATTTGTAAAATAAATCCGAAAAGTGCGTTTCAACTATTTCATTGAACAGGTTCAAATCCTTATAAAAAGGAGACATTGACAAAATACACATGGTGAAAACAGCAATATGCTTATAAGCACTGGAAGTAAAATGGTAATGTCAGTATTTGCTATTGAAACACAGACTTCTGGTTTATCTACCTTGTTCCTGTTTTCATTAGATGCTTACTCCTGACTTTCAGTGTTATTCTTTATTGTTGTTTACTTCCGGTGTTTTGGTCACTTCCTGTCATTAGTTCCATAACTTCCGGTCCATAATTGTCGGTTCTTTGTTAACTTCCGGGTATCCCTTTTATTTCGGTGGGGTATCCGCAACTACAAGGCCGTTTCCACTTCCGCTTGATTCCACCATGTCTTCATCGTCCAAAAACTTCAGTGATAGAAACGCAATATTGGAATTGTCTGTCGAGGAAGTTGAAGTGCGCATGTCATCAATGTTTAAAACTATTTCCGCTGTTTCTTCATTTATGTTTGCTTTCGGTCTGAGCCGATAGTTGATAGTGTCAATGGTGTTCGAGATTGTGTGATGGATGTGACTGGTGGACGATTCGGAGGCTGTAAAGATATAAATAGAATGCAATTAAATGTCAATTATCATAACAATCTAAAATGATCAATATCCATTCGAATTTTGTATTTACCGTGTATATTCAGTTAAAACCACTTCCAATTTGACAATCGTAATCAAAATTATTCGTATTCGTTTATTTATATTCTTTTATTCGTTTCTCGTCTATTCGTATTCTTTCGTTTATTTGTAAGCATTCGTTTATTCGTAAGCAATCGTTTATTCGTAAGCTTTCGTTTATTCTTAAGCAATCGTTTATTCGTAAGCTATCGTAAGCTATCGTTTATTCATAAGCAATCGTTTATTCGTAAGCTATCGTAAGCTATCGTAAGCAATCGTTTATTCGTATGCAATGGTCTATTCGTAGGCATTAGTTTGTTCGTAAGCATTCGTTAATTCGTAAGCAATCGTTTATTTGCATTTGTTTATTCGTTTATACGTATTCGTTTATTTGTTTATTCGTATTCGTGTATTCGTTTCAGTTGTCAAATTGGAAGTGTTTTTAACTGTTAGTACAATGTATATTATTACGCGTGACAATAGCTTAATCCGTCAATATAGTTGGACCTTATGTCCTTTTGTCTTGACAACATATATCACACAGGACTCTCACTTCAGCATATACAATACGACAATAAAAATAATAAATTTACAATATTTATGTTTCGGGTGTTAAATAAAACTCAAAACACTTCAACAAAAACCACAAGCACAAAACCCACAAAGATAACACAAAAAAATAACACATCAAAGAATGATATTGGGAAACGTTTCCTAAAGACGCAATTCTCTTAAATAACCAACATTTTCTTAAGCCACCCCACGACATTACATTTGTTTTTTTTTTTGTAGAACCCCCATTCCCCGTTCAAAAAGTATGTATTCCGTATCTAAACGTTTTCCTTATCGACAAATAACGTCGGATAATCCTCTTCTACATGTTAATATAGACATTTTTTACTATAATTCAAAATGCGCTAAATATTCGTATAGTGAGTGATCGAAACGTCTCACGAACACCGTAAAAAAGTGCGCAACTTATCGAGACGTTGCCATGATTTCTATTTCGATTGGTTTGTAATGGCTCAATATCAACACTCAATATACACAGTAAGCACAGCTACTGTTTCGCATCGTCATATCCCGCTCCCCTTATATCGCCGACTGCCGACCCGTCTTCCGGTTCGATAAAGTTCAGAATTTAATCGCCGTCTTTGTCGAATCAAGAATATCCGATCGGTCGGGATCTGTGTGTGATTGATACAAAATGAGGACCCCGTCCATAAGGTTTTATTTAACTGAAAATGCGTTTGATGGTGTGTTTACGCGACAAAAATGTGTGCTTTGAACAAATGATTGTAAACACGGGACAGCTCATAACATTAAGTTTACTGTTTCTAAAAATCGTGTGGTGGTGTGCTGTGCAATACAAAATATTGCTGCAAAATATGATTGCTGAAGCTCGGGGACTGACCATAGCGTAAAGAGAGTTTAGTATGGAAATATTAGACCAAACGTCTTGTATATAGTAAAGAATATGTTTAATTAATTACAGGATAAGGTCTGATAAAAAAACTTCACAACATAAAAAAATCACAAAAAGGTATATATATAGCCCTAATATGTATACACAAGGGCTTTTTTAACTTTGTCCCTTTGCAAATATGGGGCGAAGTTATGGTTTACTTGCTATAACACAACGCGGCTTTGTTTAAATAATCAATAGCTCCACAACCCGAGACTCCCACTGCAAGTGTTGTTTGGAATATTTCGCCATTGATCGAATTTGCACACGAAACAGGGCTGTGATTGAAAGAAATATGATTAATCACGTAGATTATATGTTCGTCGAGTGAATGCATAAATAAATGCAAATTTATACTTGATGTACTAAGGGATGTTATATTTTACAATACCCTGAAAGGAGTTGTTGATACCACAGACGTAATAAGTAGAAGTCGTATTGTTAGATTTAAATGTGAATTAGAGTCTCAAAAGAAAGCAGTGTTTATATGTGCATAAACATTAGTGTTGCCAATAGTGGGGTAAACTATATAGCATGTTCTACACAATTGCATATTACATGTACTATTGATCCACAGGCAATCGATAACCGCTTTACTCCGCAAAAGCAGTGTTAGCTCTACTAAGACCACGATTAGCTGTGGATAAGCCAGAATAATAATATTGAGGGATATATACCATTGCGTCCGATCATTCCTGTTTTGATAACATTCACATATAAAAGCCCACGCTACGTATGTGTATTTATTAGAGAGTAATATGTAAACTCAGTTAAACTGTTTTACCTGGAAAGATATGGACATTTTTATTGAAGAATGAGCTGGAACGTGTTGAAAGAAAAATATCAACCTTGAAAAATATAAAGAAAATATCATGAATTCAGAAAAATAGTTGATTAAAATAGTTTATAAGAATGAATTAGTTTAAGATAATTTTACGTTATAAAAACGAATAAAACATAAGATAAATGTGGAAAAAAAATAATTGTTTGCTGATGTATTATTTAAGGATAACTATTTAACGAGATTACCAAAAAAAACATGGACTACATCTTTACACATGCGTGATTATGTGGAGGAAATTACAACCCGCCCCTATTACCAACATGATATATAAAATATACTAGAGGAGATGGATTCTACCTCAAATTGCGATCCAACTGTTTTGTCAATGCATAACAGTGATGCATGTTATAAGGAATCAAGATATTGACAATGGATGCTATAGTACACATACTGAGGAGCGGCGATTTGAGTCGCATTCATGAACTCGATGAATGGATCGTCGCTACAAATGGGACATGCGAACGGCACGAAAGGAGTGAGGAATATGTAAAGGAGTTTGGTGGGTGTTTTTACCGATCAGATGGTGCAACATTGCACGCGCTCATTAAAATTCCTCGATTTCACATGCTTGCTGGCTTCATTATAAAATCTGATTTATGGCTACTGCAGGATGACTCAATTTTCCTTGAACTGCTGCGCGATGCTCTTCTTCCGCATGTGCAAGCAGGCGATGAAAGCCATCTCCGTGAGCAGTTAAGTGAGGTTATTAGACAGATGCGCCCTGTATTTGTGCTTGAGTGCATTGATGAGCTGTGGTTGAAATCCATTTCAACCGAATCAAATGAAATACAGACTATAAAAGAGTTTTATGCTGAGATTCTTAATTGTGAGAAAAATGATATAACTGATGCATCATTGATAAGCTTTGTCATTCACATAGGCGTTTCTCGCCATATTCGTATTATGCTTGACATGATCAATGACCCATTGCACAAATATGATTTGGACAATCATTCAAAAGCGAAATTGCTAGAACTGGCAAGTTCGTCCAATGTGGACATCAATGAAATATCTGTTCTAAGGAATAGAAACAGTCAAAAATTAGACATTGTTAAGGACTGGAATGATAAACACCAACTTTTTTCATCTCACATGTGTCAACCATGTCAAACACAGTCTAAATCGGTACCTGAATCCATTTTACCTAATATCTTAAAAGAAATGGATTTTTGCGCTAGCATTTGCAGAGCAGACGAAAGAATAAATGCGACCTCGTGGTTGTTGTTAAAAATATGCACGTATATGGAGAGAGAGGATCCTGGTGCTACATATGAACCCATACTAACAGGAAGCGCCGCAGAATGTTCTCAGGCCTTTTTTATAGACGAGTTTGACTATGTGCTTCTAGCAAAGTCAACCAAAGACAGGTTTGATATAAAGAAACTCTTAGAAAGTGTTTTACGAAAAATAACAAAAATGGCCAATCATGCCCATTTTGCACTGAAAAACATGACATTGGATATTTACCGTTCATTTCCATGTTTATATATCACATGGGTGGATAAGAAACTTCGAAACACCTATATATCAATAGACTTGGTATTTGCAAAACCATTAATGGAACCCGTAACCCTTCCTTTTCACAAATTCCTCCCCGTGGCGCGAGAGCATCAGCCTGACGAAAGCGATACACAACAGTGTGAATCAATACAATCTAGCTACACAGAAAAAGTAGATCGTTGGTGTATGTCTTCGACCAAACCGACACCACATTTGCGGTTATTTAATGAATATGAGGGTAGGGAAGACATCGTATATTCGCAGGTTGAAAACGGTTTGATCAAAGCTCTTCCAAAACATGTATTCGAGGGCTACCGCCTGGCGAAGGCGGTTCGCATCACACATGTTATCAGGCCTATCATGCAAAAGCTAATAGATCTCGGAGTGACCCTTGATATTCACAAAGTAATAAGAACTTATCACCTGAAGACCTGTGTTTTCGTATTGACTCAGCACTACGTTAACGTTGATTTGGATATCGAAGAAAACAATCACTGGAAATGGACAATAGCCATCTACATAAAACTCCGTGAATTTGTATTGCGGGGAGATGCAAAAGAATTCTTTGCAACTGGTCGATACATATTTAATACGGGTGGCTATCGAGATAAACAAGAGTGCAAACACTCTGAGAAAGCAATCACAGCATCATTGCCTCGGTTTTTCTGCTGCCGCCGTCGAAAGGCGCGCCTCCTAATGATCGACCAGATCCTGCGTGTGTTGCGCGACGCAAAAAGCAAGTACAACCCGAATCATAAATCATTCTGCAAGGGCTTGTCAAACGCCGTGAACACATCCGTTCTTGAGTTAATATGAATGGTTGGCTTGCCTCATGCTAGTAAACATGAAAATTCATGGACGGACAATGAAGTTGACATTGAAATCGTATGCGTTTTTGGTGAATGTTTATATGTCATTGCTATTATGTGAGTGATTGTATGTATTTTTTTAGAATTTTTGTCGGAAAGCAATAATTATGCTATAGCTATAGCTAACAAACAAAACTCAAATACGATTTTTTATCAAAATTGTGATAGCAATGAGATCTGCGGCTTTTACATCATAATCTTATTCCTCCATTCTAGTATGACCTTGACCTTCAACCATCGGAAAATTTTCGAACATTTCGCACGTCTTGATTGATCTATTTTTAAGACCATTGCAGTGGTGCCGCCTCAAAGCTACACTTTTCGATAGAAAACATGCCATTCCGTTCGGTATTTCTGTTTGATACAGGCATGAATGTGTCACGTTGTGGTGCAGAGCTGGTTTCAGGCAAGAAAACGGATAATGGGTTTTGGGGCAGCGATAGCTCAACCTATCTCTCAGGCATTTGTGATCCTTGCACGATTGAGAGTAAGCCTTACGAAGGCGAAGTGAGTTATTGCGTCACCGAGGATAATATCATTCTGGCATAGCACAAGATACCGAGGAATAGAAGAGGAACCAATAAAATGAATATAATTCTAATGTGGCTTCAAATGAACGAATCGCGAAAACATGGCTATTAATCTAATAAAATAAGCAATATGCTGGGTCGGATGGCCCTTGTGAAGTGTTTCAAGCAAACGTAGAAGCCAGTGTCGCATCTTTAAAGAGTTAAAACATCACTCATGCGTGAAACCATTCGACGTTTGAAACACAAAGAGATGGCATTTTAAGTGAGTTCATGTGCTGTCAATTTCGGCTTGCTTAACAATTCATCGGTTTTTTTGTGTTGTTATCTACTATATGTTTTGTTAACAAGTTTATGTATTAGGACAGTTTTTGTTTTCAAACTTAGTCACGCCCATAACTGTGTCTAAGGGGCTTTAGCAAACACAAAAGGTATATCATAATGTAATTTAAAACATGACGATCTTTATCGGCTGGCAAAAGAAGTTGAACTTAAATACGGAATTTAACGTAAATCATATTTTGTACGCCCATAAGACGTTTCATATTGGATGCAGAATTTTTATTGGCGGGAGCTCTCGCCACTTACACGTTCTTATTACTCGCTCCTATTGACTGTCTTTCGTTGTCAACGCTATATACACATTAACAGTTTATACCCGTATGCACACGTCAAAACCAATCAATAGCAAGTCGATTTGGCGGGCATTGTCGATTGAAATATGAAGTTTTGGGTGCGTTCATATTGACAAAACCAGCCTTCAAACCTAGTTTCAAACCACTTAAGGTCGTCGCATGGACAGCACTAAAATAGTCAGTTAATTTTAAGGCCCTTAAAACCTAGGCTCAAACCATCTTCGTACCTACCTTCAAACCACCATTCAAACCAAATGCGCATTTATAAAATCCTGTTGTTGCTTGTAGGCATCTTGTTTGAAGCATGTTTGAAGTAGTTTTGAAGGTGATATGATATAATGAAATTGTTTATTAACGCCATGGCCCTAATAGATTGGAACTGAGGTTTGAAGGTTGGTTTAATCAATTTGAACGCACCCTTAATACGTCATTTTTTAAAGAAGAAGCTCCTACATGTAACAAAGAGTGTTGTTTTAAAGCTACGGTAGATACATTTCATAGACAATATATTGTAATAGCAATGTGAAATTCTATCTGGATAATAAGGGTTTATTTTGTTTCACATAATAAAAAATATAGCAGATTGTTATATTCTATAAGTATTAAATTAAATTAAATCAAAAGTAAAACGTATAGTCATGTTTATTTAGTGATATTACAATCATCAATTAATAAAATGTTATTTGTTAATTGGCACTTTTGTTGTAGATTTCATGTAACCGAATCGTTATAAAAATCGTAGGTATATATAAGATAAACGAGTTATTCCATGAAATTTTGAGTAGCATCAATTTAACAAGAAAACTTTTCAAATATGAAGAATTCTTATAATCCAGTATATATATATATCCTAATCTGTTCAGATTTCCTTACAAATCGGTTAGGTAAATGTACTTGATCAAATAAGACTTTGGGTTTGACACATACGTTTGAAATGAAGTGTTTGAAATAAAAACGAGTATTCATTATATATTAACTATATTAACAAATAAACTCTTGTATGATTTTAATTATTGAAGAAACGAAATAGCTATCGGTGCATTCATTTTGTCATTATGCAGGACAATCATGACAGTAGTTGTTTCTATATGCATGATCAATATTTATATAAAACTGTATTTATTTATTTATTATTACATCTTGAAATACTTGTAATGGTTTTGATTGATCCTACTCCGTTTCACAATTAAAATCCATTTACGGGTTTTTTGTGCATTAGATAGCAACGACGAAATAAATCACAACAAACAAATATATCAAACTACCTCTTTTTACCTCCAGCCCATATCAAGTCTTGAAATAGGACAAAACGATAAATAGATTTTCAGTATCATGCATATACATACATTCATACAAAAACTTTACCATCTATTTATTTGTAAATAAACAAGCCGTACCAATAGTCTGTATATCTCGAGAATGCTGCAGAAAGTGTAACTACAGCTTGTGTATTTCATCCAGTCAGTTATATTAACATAAAAAAGCGTGCAACGTTCCCTTCAAGAGCATGCAATGCAAGTCAATGGCTATATACAAAGTGACCATGTACATCAGCACTATCACAGGCACCTCAACAAAGCAGAGACTCTAAACTAAAAGCATATCTCGGTTAATAGCTCAAGGTCGGTGATAATAAAAGTGTTTAATTGGAATGTAATATCCAATATATAGCTATGAATATTTGAAAACTAATTGATGAACAACTACGATCTCCCACATAGATAAGTAGAACACTTCCTCTCCCAAGTCTTTTGTATAGTTTTATTTGACAGGTAAATTGTATTCTCTACATTATTCTAAACGAGCAGAAAAGCAAATATTTGTGTATAGTGTATTGCTTTCTGAAAGTGTTTATCACGTGAGGATGAAGTAACTACAGTAAAATGATGTATGGTGACGCTAACTCACATGAAGAATACATTGTATATTAACTGTTATGTATGTAGAATATACATACAGTCTTAGTAAAAAGTTTATATTTCTGTGTTATAATCTTGTATTTAAAATGCTAACAATATGTGCTGTATTGTATAATCGATCCAATGATGTAAGAGCTAAACCTACTTTGACTTTGTTTTCAGTGTTCATTCTAGTGTATTAAGTTGTAGTAATACCGGATAAAGCAAGTGTTACTAAATTAAATATAACAATACCTCATGATTGTGGCGCCATCGAATATATTTCCTTTGATTTTCGTGGGAGATGACTCCTACGAAACGTCCTTTTTTTGGCATTATCATAAATAATTCCCTGTTCTCTCCATGAATTATATGACATTTTTGGGAATTCTCAGAAAAGAGAAATACATATCAAGCATGATTCATGTTATGCTACAAAGGGCCATTATACTCCTAATCTGTAGCAAAAAAGTCTGGTCGAGCAATACCTAGAGTATTCCTCGGGATGCCATGTACGCATATTGCTTCAAAGACGCGCTTTCATATAAATATGTAAAAAAACACGTGTGTATGCATTTGACAATGGACACTTGTCTGCAAGTAACGTTATTACGACATAATCGTCATAAAGATGTCTGATATGAACGTCCAAAAATTCATTTTTGCCCGATTTACAACAAAAATTGACTTCGACAAGTAAATATAAATAACCATTCTGAACCATTCATTTTAGATCTTTAACTGGCAATGGTCGTCAATAAAACGATAATTTTGAATGTTGTAATTTGGGTCTGTATGAAATATTTTCCTATCATGGCATCATTTCGACGCCAGCAAAAGAAACATCGAACACTATCGACTACAAACTTATCAATTGCATTTGATTATGATCAAAAATCAGATTATTACGGCCATTTAAGAAAAAAATCAAACCTGTTTTTTTTTTCTTTTCTCTCCTAATTAATATGATGATTTACACTCTTGATGACACCAGTTACCCCCTTATATGATTTATAGAGTTTGAAGCTAAAATTGTATCATGGCACGTTGTTTAATCAAGAATTGGAATTATCTCCTCAATAATCAAATAAAAGAACGCATTCAAATTTGGAATGCAACCTATATTCTCACATCCATCTTTAACCTTAAAGCTTTGTCCTTTTTGGAAATTACGTAATGACGGCATATGTCAAAATCATTCATCAAGAATATCAGTTGATGATCTTGTTTCCAAGTGAAAGTGACGTAAGCTGATAAAATATATTAAAATAACATGTTTTAACGTCGTCTTTCAAACAGGTTTTGTAAAGTATAATTATTCTTCAATAAACTGTTATTCATATGGGCGATGAGTTATATGCTTCAGTTATATCTAAATGCTTTCTCAGATTCAAATATATTGCATTATTGATAGTAGATTTATTCATTATTTTTTTTAATGTCTTGTAACATGCTATCTAATATATAAACTTAATAATAATTCATTCGATGCACGCAATAATTGGTATACAAACTGCGATCCTCACACATATCAAATATCATTGGCTTTAAATAATTGACATTTATTTCTATCAGGAAGCTCTAAATTGAAAAATCAATTCAACTCTACCAAAAGTAGCATAGTAAGCCCATTATGTCTCGTTTAAAAAAATCGCAGTCCTTAAATATAGTCACGCTAATAAGATCACAAGAAAAATATAATCATACCGTCAATATGTATAGCAATCAAATTATCGCAATATTGGGAATAAGGATAGTGCATGCTCAGAAAATACAATTAAAACTGTCATTGGATCAGGAATAATCATTGATCCGATACCGAAGACGCCCACTGCAAGTGTTAACTATAATAGTGTGTCATTGATCAAATGTGCATTAAAAGTAGCAATATTATTAAGCGAATCATGTTCATTGAGATAGATCATGCTGCTGATGATTCAATGCGGATATAAATGAGAAATTATACTTAATTCATATAAATAATTTATATTATATCATATGCCGAAAAACGTTTTTATGCTTATTTATTTAGATACCCACGGTAACGACAGGATAATTGTTTCTTGTGATTCCGTTAATTAAATAATAAAAAAGTGAAAGTAGAACCTGCCGATATCCATAACATATGTTATGCAACCACCGCCTTATAAGCAAATTTTCCAAATTGATCATAAATATTTTGTCATGAAGAATAAAAGGTCAGTACTTAAGAGGAATATCATAACCGTAAGTTATATGAATAAATATTGTGTTATGCCAATATTGAGGTTGAATTTATTGAACGCTCTATGCATTACACATAACACTGCCTCAAATACAATCGATTGCCGCGATACCATAAGCGAGAAGTGCACGTTCGACTAAGTCGCCATTGATCGAATGTACATAAGCCAGATCAATATTGTTGACTGTGTTTGTTCTTAAGCGATTGAGTATACGTGCTACGATTGCAATCGGATATATGAGCACACTTTATGCATGAAACTTTAGATAAACAATAAATAATAACATATTTTGTTAAACATTTGTTTCACATTTAATAAAAGACAACAATTACAGGAAATGACAAAGTAGATGACCAAAATCAGGTCATATGACTACCTCATTAAACAAATTGAGAATATAATTATTATTTTGACATTCATTAGAGGAGATTGATGCGACCAGTATTAGCAAACTAAGTTATATGTCACTGTTCATATGTGATGCATGTTCCACGGTATCAGACATGTTGACGCTCAATTAAATGGAATCAATACTGGACAGTGGCGATTTGAGTCGCATTGATGAAATTGACGAATGGAAAGTCGTTACAAAACGGTACGGCGAATGGCAAAAACAGGGTGTGGAGATCGCAAAAGAGTTGAGTCTCAATCGATTAGATAGCGCAACAGTCGACGCGTTCACTAAAATCCCTCACTTTCACATGCTTGCTGGCTTCATCATTAACAATTCTTATTTTTGTAAACCACAAGACGACTCAATTACTCTAAACAAACTGCGCGTCGCTCTTCTTCCGTATGTGAAAGCAGAACATGACAGCTGTCTTCGTATCCAGTTAAAAGAGGTTATCAATTTGCGGAGACCCATAGAAGTGCTTGAGTTCGTTGAAGAACTGTGGTGGAACGCCATCTCAACTGATTCAAAAACAATTCATACTATGAAACAGTTGTATACTGAGAATATTGATTATGATGAATATTATTTAACCAACGCATCATCCGATGTATCATTGATAAGCTGTGTCATTCACATTGGCATATCTCGCCATATTCGTATTATGCTAAGCATCATCAATAATTCATTGCAAAGGGTTCAATTTTCGGCCAATTATTTGAAATCAAAATTAATCGAATGGATAATTCCTTCTTATTTGGAAGTCAATGAAATACTTAAGGATCATGATGATAACAGCAGTTACCATATGTCAGTTGTTAAGCACTGGAGGGATAAACACCAACTATTTTCATCTCAAATGTGTCTTCCATTACCAACACAGTCTGAATACCTAACTGAATCCATTGTACCATATATTTTACAAAAAAAAAGATTTCGTGGCTCTATTTCGTGGCTAGTATGTGAAATATACATCGAAATGGAGAGACAGGATCCCGGTGCTACATATAAACCATTACTTACGGGAAGTACCGCAGAGTGTACTCAGGCATTTTTTCATAGACAAGTTTGACTATTTGATAATAATAGGGTCAAAGTTAAAAATAGGTGAAATTCGAATCGCATTGGAAGAAATTGTATCCTACATGTCTAAATTATGCTATCATGCCCACCTGGTTCTAAAATACATGCATCTGGACATTTACCGTGACTTTCCATGTTTGTATATCACATGGGTGGATAATGATCTTCGGAGCACGCATATATCAATCGACCTGGCACTGGCAGAATCGTTGTCTCGACCCGTCGTCCTCCCTCACCACAACTTCCTACAAGTGACATTGGAGCATCAGCCTGACGATAAAGACACTGCCATTCGTGAACCAATACATGTTCGCGGCGAAGAAATAACAGATCATGAGTATAAGCTCTCGACCAAAACGACACATATTTTATGTTTATTCAATGAATTCGGGGAACAAGATATCGTCTTTTCGCAGGTTGAAAATGGTTTGATCAAAGCTCTCCCAAAGCATGTGTTTGAGGCTTACCGCGTTCCGAAGGCTGTTCGCATTACGCGTTTGATCCAGCCTATTGTTCAAAAGCTTATCAGTCTCGGAGTGACTCTTGATATTCACAAATTAATAAGAACATGTAACCTAAAGACTTGTGTTTTCTACTTAACCCAGCGCTACAATTATGACATATCGAAGGAAACAATATGTGGAAGTGGACAATAGCAATTTATATGAAACTTCGTGGCTTTATTCTTCTAGGCGATGCTAAAGATATTTTGCGACTGATCGATGCATTTTTAGAAACGCCTCGTGATTGTTGACCAGATACTGCATGTGCTGCGCGATGCAAAAAGCAAGTACAACCCGAACCATAAATCATTCGGCGGTGGTTTGTCAAACGCCGTAAACACATAAATTCTTAACTTGATTTGAATGGATTGCTTTCGTCATTCTAGTCAATATAACTATTCATGAACTGTCTATAAAGCTATGCGGAATATTGTGTATGCATAAGTTGGATGATTATAGATCATTGATAGTTTTCAGTGTAATCGTATGTTGTTTTAGTTGTAGTCATCTCGCCTCGCAATATTTGCGAAGAGTTCTGATGCAACCTTTATAAAACCTATCGCCGTCCGTCATGCAGTGCAAACTCATATATTTCACTCAATTAAATTCAATGCCACTACGCCCCGTATCCCTGGTTAATATATGCATTGATGTTTCTAGTGTTGATACAGAGTTCATTGCAGTCAAGGAACGCGATAAGGGATTTGAGGAGAAAGACTGTTCAAGCTGTGACTCAGTCCTGAATTGTTCTGTCCCTGCCAATATAATTTTAGACATCCTATACATAGAAGTAATGTAAGACACCACATAGCATTTAAGGAAGGTTGCTTCAAAGAAAGCGAAAGTCGAAAAGGTGGCAAAGAATGTTATTGAAAACTAGGTTTCGGTCACGATTGTTTCCAACAAAATCTGTTCACTATCCAATTCCAGCTGGTAGTAAATTTTGCCTGGAGATTTTTGGATCATATCTCAATGTTCGTAATAAATATTGAGAATAATTATTTTGAAATGGATCATACATGCTAGTATTTTATGAATATCTGTAATTAAAGATAAATGATAAATGATGTTCAATATTTTTTTTCAATACATGTCCCTTTCCTTTTCTGTTCTTATCTGTCTAGAAAAGGATAACTACCCATCTGGCTTGAGGAAAATGAACTCTTTTTCTCAAACATATTTATGTGCAAAGCTAGAATTTAGTTATTGTTCAAAATTGGAATGTGTTTTGAGGTGTTTCATCACTTTTTTAACGTGTCGGTCGTGGAGTGTCCCTTATTAAATGTATCTTGTGGAATGCCTTGAGCTAGCTCCAAAGCCATTGTCACATTTTACAAGAAAAACATTCGTTTATTCACGAGTCATGGGACTTGTGAACCAAAAAGCGATTTTCAATTAAGCTTGAGTATATTCAGTACAGCCCTGCTGGTTCAATTATTTATTAAATGTCTTTACTGTTATCAGTTTATATAAAAGGCAATCTTTATTCTTCATTCATTCGACAATTATTAAAGCATGCACCGTCAATTTGTAATTTACACTTTTATTGGAGATATCAATTAAGACAATCGTAATTACTCAAGATAAATTTAATAAACAAGTTGTTTCATGAAATTTTGAGCAAATTATAATGTAACGGCGAAACTTATTTATCAATATTATCCAAAATAAATATTTTATTTTTTAATATGTTTGTGTATCTCGAAGATTTCTTTATAAATGTGTTATTCAAATATATTTTTTCAAAGATGCCTTTATGATTGAAGCGTATGCAATTTGAATAAAATATGTATTTTGTATCGTCGAATGTATCTATTTACATACACTAAAACAGCTACTGATTGTGACTGGTGTGCAATTAGGAGGCTGTTAACATGTGAATAGAAAATAATCGGATGCGTATATCATTCCTATAAGAAAATTTCCATTAGATTTTACCGTTTATATGAATAAATTCTCGCGTGCTACATACAACTTTAACCACTCAAAGCGAGTGCTTAAAATTTTGTTCTATTTTTCAATTGATGATAGAAACCAGCAATAACTGAGCCAACAATCTAAAAGCATACCTGGTTTAACATTTCAAGAGCCATCGTAAAGAAAGTGCGTATTCGGAATATTAAATCTTATAAGCTTATATGAGTTTGAATGTTGATATTCATTTGTGATTTTGAGTTATTTTGTATAAAGCTCAGTTAACACGTAGGATATACTTTGCATATTATTATGAACTAACGTTGTCGCACATTGTATTTAATGGGCATAAGTGTTTATTACGCAACCGTTTATTAACGACACTATATCGTTTCTAGGGTAGCACTCAACTCGCTTCTAAATTCAAAATATGTGTTGCACGGTATCGTTGATTAAATGGTGTATAAAGTTGAATCTAACACTGACTTTGGTTAAGTAACTAAAGGTGACCATACGATTTAAGAGTCGATTCTAAGTTTTCCTTTCAAATATAAGCACTGGGTGAAACTAGAATAAATCAATTTTAGAAGCCTTAATGTTATTTTTGCCGGCTTTGCTAGCGAAATTAATCAAAGTAGGTAAGTCAGACAAGTATAAGACGAATCATAGTGGATCGAGGTGCTAATGTTTACGAGTTCATTACGATTTTAAAGAGAGGAGATCGGTCATTTCTCAATCAGCTTAAATTAGTTTTGCGAAAAGTTTTGGACAAATAGCTCTGCTTAAAAATACGATTAGCATATATTAATAATCGAGGTGCTGCGTACAAACATATTGACATAAAAAAAATGGACATGGGCACTTCCACCGATACGTACTTAACATTTTAGTGAGGGTACCTGTGTTTAACGGGACAGACAGTCAACCACAGACAATTTTTCGTTCACTGTTTGGCACTTAAGTAAGGTAAAGAAATTGATGCTTTCAAAACCATGTTAAAATAGCCATATTCTCCATCAATTTTCCCTTGACCTTCAATAATGTCATCTTTATGTACGTCAGACAAAATAAACATGTTTTTTTTTGCACTTAAACGGAAGTCGCTATATTTGATCATTTAAGTACGTTTGAGAAAAAGAAATGTTGAATCTATTGAGTGATGACTTTGTCTTCTAACTTAGAAATCAACTTTGAGTTTTTATTCCGCTTTGCACCAAATATTGTGATAAACGTGACGAACGTTTTGTACGTAAAGTTACGTAAGTTGTGATGTAGTTGATATCATTTGAGTTGTTCATAGTTTTTTATTTGCCGATCAATATTGCAACAAACCATAATATCATGGTATTATTAAAAAAAAAACGCCTATGAATAAAGTATAAAATGTGAAGAAAACTACAGATAAACGAACATTTTTATTTTAAGAAATATTTTTTTTTCCGAAATAATGCATGAAATGGGCAAATAAACATATTCACGCTTTTAAATGATTAGAAAAATATGGTTAAACAAAGTATTGAAAATTCTAAAATGAATCGATTCACACATGTGCATTAGTCAAAAATAAAACAGGACAGATCCCTGAGACAAATATATTGACCACAATAAATGTCTTAGAATACTGATAAACCTCTAAAAAATCGAAATAATTACATGATCACTGAAAAACTTTTTATTCTGTTTAAATGATTGAACAAATCGATATATCTGAGGCGTTTGGGCTAGATATTTAAGACCCCGTTTGTATTGTAACGTAGTTAAAACCAGCAAACAGAAATTACCCACCCGGAAAATAAAGCCCTACTTGTCATGAACTTAAAACGTGTGTTATGTTATTAATGGATTGGTGGTATATAGAATGCGCTTTGAATTAAATGAAATGCTATGCTTTGGCACTGACCCAAAATATATAAACGCAATACACAAGGCACACGCAAAAAGGTTTTGTCAGAATACATTAAACGGTTCAATGCCATGGAGATATATTACTATTACTGAGACACCTATACTGCTGCAGTAAAGGACAAACATATGTTGTTTTAAATTATTATATATATATAATTATATATGAATGCAAACTTTACTTTAAATTTGATGAATACGCATTTAACGAATAATAAATACAGGATAATGATAACATAAAATAATTAAGTTTAATATAATTTTAAGATATGATGGTTTATAATTGGAAAACATCAGTTTAGTTTAAGATAAGATTAAGATATGATGATTTTAAATTGGACAAAAATCATGTCAAACGACGTGCTTGTCGGATGGTGACAAATAGCACATAAACAATAATTCTATGACCTTACCAAATTCAGATCATATGAATTCCTCTTTAAATGAGGGTGATTATTTTGAGGATATACCTCCGTTTACTTAAACACCATATCAACTACACTAAAGGATGCATGTGACGAGAAATCAAACATATTGACAATGGATGAGATAGTACACATACTGAGGGATGGCGATTTGAGTCGCATTCATGAAATTGACGAATGGATTGTCGCAACAAACAGGAAAGGCGAATGGTACGAAAATTACGTGGAGTTTGTAGGGAAGCTGAATTGGCGTTTGCTCAAATCAGATGGCGCATTATTCCATGCGATCACAAATTTCCCTCACTTTCACATGCTTGCTGGTTCCATTATCAACAACTCTAATTTATGGCGTTTTTTGCGAGATAACCCAATTTTCCTTAACCAATTGCGCGATGCTCTTCTTCCGCATGTGCAAGCAGGACATAAAGGCCGTCTCCTTGAGCAGTTAAGTGAGGCTATTAGACGGATGCGCCCTGTGTTGGTGCTTGAGTGCATTGATGAGCTGTGGTTGACATCCATTTCATCCGAATCAAATGCAGTTCAGACTATAAAAGAATTTTATTCAGAGATTCTTGATAGTGAGGAATATGATGTAACTGATGCCTCATTGATAAGCTTTGTCATTCACATTGGCATCTCTCGCCATATTTGTATTTTGCTTGACATGATCAATGACCCATTGCACAAGGATGATTTGGACAATTATTCAAAAGCGAAATTGCTAGAATGGGCAATTTCGTCCAACTTGGACATTCATGAAATACACGTTTTTAGGAATATAAAAAGTAAGAATTTGGTCCTTGTTAAGGACTGGAATAGCAAACACCAACGCCTTTCATCGCAAATGTTTCAACCATGTAAAACACAGTCTAAAGCTGTACCAGAATCCATTGTACCTATTATATTAAAAGAAATGGATTTTTGCGCTAGTATTTGCAGGGCAGACGAAAGAAAAAATGCGACCACGTGGTTGTTGAGTGAAATATGCATGGATATGGAGAGAGAGGATCCCGGTGCTACATATGAACCAATACTAACGGGAAGCGCCGCGGAGTGTACTCAGACTTTTTTCATAGACGAGTTTGACTATGTGCTCCTAGCAAAGTCAACCAAAAACAACTATTATATTAAAAAACTCTTACAAAGGGTTATATGCAAAATGACACAAACGACCAATCATCCCCATTTTGCACTGAAAAACATGTGGATTGATAATATTGAGATAGGTGCATTTCCCTGTTTATACATCACATGGGTGGATAAGAAACTTCGAAACACCCATATTTCAATAGACTTGGTATTTGCAGAACCATTAACGCATGCCGCAACCCTTCCTTCTCACAACTTCCTCCCTGTGATGGGGGAGCATCCGCCTGACGATAGGGATACACAGCAATGTGAATCAATACAATCTAGCGGCACAGAAAAAGTAGATCGTTGGTCTATGTCCCCGACCAAACCGACATCACATTTACGGTTATTCAATGAATATGAGCAGGAAGACATCGTATATTCGCAAGTCGAAAACGGTTTGATCAAAGCTCTTCCAAAGCATGTATTCGAGGGCTACCGCCTGGCGAAAGCGTTTCGCATCACAGATATCATCCAGCCAATCGTGCAAAAGCTTATCAATCTCGGAGTGACTCTTGATATTCATAAGGTAATAAGAACTTATCACCTGAAGACCTGTGTTTTCGTATTGGCTCAGCACTTGGTTAATGACGATTCAAAAGTAGAAAGAAACAATCGGTGGAAATGGACAATAGCCATCTACATGAAACTCCGTGAATTTGTATTGCGGGGAGATGCCAAAGAATTTTTTGCAACTGATCGTTACATATTTAAAGCGTTTTATTGTCGACATAAACCAGAGTGCGCACACTCTGAAAAATCAATCACAGCATCATTGCCACGGTTTTTCTGCTGCCGCCTTCGAAAAGCTCGCCTCCTGATGATCGACCAGATCCTGCGTGTGTTGCGCAACGCAAAGAGCAAGTACAATCCGAGCCTTAGATCATTCAGCAAGGCATTATCGAAAGCCGTGAACATATCCATTCTTAACAAGATTTGAATGGATTGCACACTCCATGCAGGTAAACTTACGCATATATGTGCTGATTATAATAACGTACTCATGGATCATATACTATGTTATCGGCGGGATTCATAGGAACACTACAAAAGGAAACTAGTAGTATATACATGCTTCATTCTTTTAATCATTATCACAATATCAAACACGCAATACGCATTAAAATGTAACATTCTTTTTGAAACAATTATTCAAACAATCTAGGCCTATACCACTTTATATGTGGTATCAATTTCTTATAGATATTAACAATTTTAAAAGCAATTTCATCGATTGAAAAGCTTTTTTTTATTTTAATGTTCATGATAAATTAAAGCTTTTTTTCTTAAACAATGTAACTTGTAGCGCCAGAATGAGATAAAATTACAAATATAGTAAATGGTATATTTTATTTTCTTATGGTTAATTGTTTTCATTTGTTATGCTATTGTAAAATACCCTCATTTAGCAAAACCATTAAAAACCTTTAAAGGTTTTGACACAAATTGAGGATATTTATTTTTTTTGTTTTTGGGAGTTTTTATTTGCACAGTATGGGCGGGTGTGCATTCTTATACATCAAGTGTACAATAGATATTTCAAAATAGTTCATAACAAT
>LQRL01018510.1:1864-11887 GCA_001703475.1 Hydroides elegans
TACAAGTTATAAAACGATTGTGAAAAAATTCTATTGGTTTACATAGGATTCAATAACTATACTTTTATATCTTCTTTTAAACATATACAGGCTTTTTGCTGATTTCACACATGATGGTAATGCATTATACATATTCACTCCATTAACACTGATACACCTTTGTTTTAGTGACGTTCTAGAATAGGAAACTTTAAAGTGACTTGCATTTCGTAGGTTAGGTTTTAAATCTTCAGTATTAAATCTGAATTTGCGTTGCAAGTTAGGTGGCAATGACTTAAACTTAGCTTTGTGTACTACAAGTGCAATTTTTAGTCTAACAAGGTCTACAAATTTTAATATACAGTATTTGCTGAAAAGGATATTCGTGTGATCAAATTTTTGAGCTTTTGCTACAATCCTAATAACTCTTTTTTGAGCCAATATTATGCTATTTAGGTTACTAAGGCATGCATTGCCCCAGATCTCAGCACAATATGCTATGTATGGCAAGAAAAGTGTGTTGTATAGTGTTATTAAAGTGGTAGATTGTAATATTATATTGTAAATATGTATGTATGACCGATTTTTAGTTGCAATTCAGTGTATTATGCATGGCTAGATATCTCTGAACAAATTTAAACCCGAAATTGACGACAGAATTTATAAAAATCGACAAAAACATAAAAAGGTGTTCCTTAAATTCTTGTAGCTTGAAGGCCTTTTTTGAAAGTTTGTAGCTAGATGAAATTTAAAAAGGAACACCTTTTTTGAGGAACACCTCGTGGGGTGCTCTTCATTCTAATTTTATACATATTTTTGGGTTCCGTATTAAGTAAACACACGATTTAAAATATATTTTACACGTATTTTTAACGATATTTTACACATACATGTGGCTATGCTTAGAACGGCAATTCTACTTTTATACATATTTCTTGGTTCCGTATATTTAGTTAACACACAATTAAAAAACATATTTACACATGTTTTTAGCGATATTTTACGCAAACGAATTTTAACGACAAAAAAAATATATATTTAGAGAGATATGATTTATCAAGTTTTGTCTATTGTAGAAGATTTTTTTAAACAAAAACTTGCACTAAAATATTTGCCTTTTCTTCTCTATCACTTGGTCAACGTGAGCAATAATTTAGAAGATAATTCCTGTACCCAGCGCTGCTTGTGTATCAGGTAGAAGTAAGTATTTAGATACATCTAAATGGCAATGTAATAATGTTGATATACGTAGTTTCATTGCATTTTATGAGTACCCGCTTTAGATTCTTTATGAATATTGGGAATTTAAGTTTGTTTTTAAGAAGTTAAATATATTTATTGTTTATTTAATAGTAAAACAAATGTTTATCTTGGACTTTCTTTCAACTGGTATCTTAAATGAGTCTTACTTTCGAAAGATGATTGAATAGTATGTTGACAGAAACAACATTTATTCGTGATTTTCCTCACACTCTTTCAAAAATAGAAAAAATATGAACATTTTGTCCTGATAAACGGTGTGATTCTAAATCTTAATGATATATACAATATACATTTATACAGTGTGAGAAACATGATATTATTTTCTAGTACATAGTTGTTTAGGCACAAAAGATAATAAGATGAATTATAAAATATATACTATATATTAATTGATATCGATCAAACCAATACTGAACTCTGATGAATAATGCATCACATTTAACAAGACAATATCCAGATATATACATTTAATGAAATTTTATACGCATTTCAATCAGTTAAACATTAAATTTATAACAAATATTAATCTTGTCGCCGCATGGTGTTACAAGGAAAAGGGTCAAACTGATTATTTCTTACTTTCTGTATTATTCTTTTCTATACTAATGTGCCTGTTGGAATGTTTAGGATAGTAATTAATGTTAGATACTTAAAATCAGATAGACATCAAAAACTGAATGAATAACCCCATTGAAAATGTTTTAAATCTCAATATCCATGACTTTTTGTTCGCTATATGCGATACAGACAAAACATACATGTAAATTTTATAATCCAGAGACATATCATATTCAAACTAGGGATTGCTTAGTTTTCATTAAATATTTCATAAGTTAACGGAGCAATGTAATATTTTGACAATATTATGCCTCAAATGATAGATACACTTAAACAAAAAAAGTTATCTTACACACAAGCTTTTTATTCAATCACAATTCGAACATTTCTTGAATACCTAAGTACATTGCACAGACTTAAACTTCTTTATCTAAATTGTTGAATTATAAACAAATAAACTGTATGGAATTGTCCATTGTTTTCAAAAAAGAATATAGACAAATATCTTAATGATATACAAGTACATTTCATATTTTATTCATATCTGCATTAGCTTCTAGTCTGATGGCTTAAATATACATAATCAGAATATGTGTCCTTGTTTTCAAGCATAGTTTTATTTTGTCTATAGAGTATAGAACCATCAAAATTTGGATATCATATCAACAAAAGCTACAAAATCACCAGAAATCAGTATTCATATATACACAAGTACATTTTGGAAAACACGCCTTACTCTATTAAAAAACACACGAATATAACGCAGTTTTGAATGAGCGCAGACCATTTTGTTGATACTGTTACGAAGTGTACACTGAAATCACTGAAAAGTTACTTAATGTTTTGTTAGTCATGGCATATCGTAAAAGAGTTAATAAATACAATATGCCTATTCCCACAGCATATTTGACATTTATCCGAATCGTGGATTTTTCGGCATTGCTGCCTGTGGTTTCTTTTCAGGGATAGGTATTTGATATGTCTTAGGTGCCACGGGTTTCATTTCAAATAGGCTGGAGTGAATTTTATCTAATGCGACCTTATGCTTCCTGGTTAATGCGCGTATTTCACTGGATACAGTTGTTTGTATCTTTGTCGTTTCAGCTAAATGCTTCTTTTCTCTTTCTTTAATTTCTTTATCAAGTCGTACATGATCGTCTTTGTATTTCTGATGAAGCGCCTTCATAGCCATTTGGTGTTTTTCGCGTTCTTTGTGCATTTGGGACCTGAATCTATCTTGCATGTTCGCTACGCTATCTTTATTTTGTTGCAATAATTCGTCGATTGTCGATTGGTGATCCCTATCCCTATCGCCAATAGTCTGTAAGAGCGTTTCTTTAAAGTTATCTTGCATTAACTGGATATCGCTTTCATGTTTGGCAATAAGATCACTTACGTCACTTTGGCGTCTTGTTTTTTCTATTTGTAGGCTTTGGGCCGTTTTAGAATGCTCAATCTTTTCTTGTTCAAGATTAGAAAGTGCTTTCCTGAGATTTTCCTTGCTTTTTTCCAATTCTTTCGCTAACTCTTGGGCATGTGATTTCTCTGTTGACATTTTATTGAGTTTATCAACTATTTTACATACTGCATCGAATGCACCTTGAATGGTCTCATTGTCCCATTCTTTGGAAACATTTTTGTCCGGCAAATCGTTTGATGATTGCCCACACATACGTTTAATACCTGACAATGCCTCTTCGTGGATTTCTAATTGTGATTTTAGCTTTGAAATTTGACTCTGTGCGCATTTTAAAACATCACGGTCGGTAATATTTTCTTCTTCAAGTTTACACATAACCTTTTCAAGCAGCGTTTTATCCAAATCTGCCTCCGGGAAAAATTTGTGCAATAAACTTTCTCCATAATCAACGTAACGCTTATACACATTGTTGCGTATCGGTTTATTGATTCGACCTTCCGGTGAGTCTTGAATGTATTTCCATAGATCTAAAACTAATGACTCAGATGTTAATGTGGCCTTTTCAATGTCAGCAAATACAAAATGCCATTTGTGTTTACTCGTTTTACCGCCATGAGTGTCCTAAAACATATAAAATATATAGAAAATAAACAAAAAAGAAACAAATACAAATTTTGAAATATTTTATGTGCAATCATCAGATTTAAAGTTTCTTCTTTTAAAATACAAAATAATTCAAGTTCAATTGTTAAAGTGTACGGAAATCTTATATATGTGAATTGCTATTTACACATATTTATTTGTCAGTAAAATAACACCAACTTGTTTTTATCCCCAAACAGAACCACACATTCAAACTATTCTGTAAATATTGTTAGACATTTTCAATGCATAATCTGTTTTTACACTGAGGTTTTATATAAGGATGATAATATAGTCTAACAATAGAAATAAAGATGCCATTGTGAAAGGGAATGGGAGTTAATACATTATTCCTGGTTCTCAATATAACTTACTAGCTATTAGTCTGGTAATTTAATGTTCTCTTTGATTTGCATCTGGTCTGTTATCATACTATTAAGCGTTTTATAAGGGCAAACTGTCATTATATATTATGAAATTGAGAGATAATATGAACATGTATTCCTCGACTCCCTAAGCAAGCAAGCTTGGATTGTCTGAATAAAACATTTTGTGAGTATCGGTGTGTGAGGTACTCCTGGTTTATGCAAATAATTTCGTTGTCTTTACTGTGTGATTACTAGTTCCAATTTTGAATAAATTCAATAAGATATTAAAAATAATGAATAACAAGACCCCCGTCGCACATGTAAAAGTTGACAAAAAAGCAGCAACACCTATCCTGAAGTTAAAATAAGAAAAAATAATCACTCTTTATCGTTAACTCGACATTGAATCTTTTGAACAGATCATATGCTTGATCCTACCTTTGATTGTTTTATTGCATCTTGAAGGTGTGAAAATCCATCAAAACATATTGAAAAATTATCAACGATGCTTGCTCTTGTATTAAGCAATGCATCGCGCTTGAACTTCGTCACATAAGGCAATAATGTATTTCTAATTTGGCCTTCCTCGATTTTCTCAGCAGGTGCTGATATGTCTACCGTAGCCATCTTTGCGTTAATCTAACAATCAACAGACAGTTTATACATATATTTGAAATGATGACGAATGGTTCTTGATTTATTTTATTATTGATTGACATAATTTCCACTAAATTAAGAAAGCATAAAACATGTGAACTAATATTGACGCAGAAGCTTATGTAGATTGATTCTCGTTTCATTCGAAGGCATCATATTTGTTCTATTTATTGGGTTTTTGCCATTGCGGAGATTTTATTGTGACGACAATAGATTGAACGTTATCAATATGCAAAAAAACGTAGGGGGCATTCTTTCTCAAACCGTTTTTATTTTACGCTATTGTTTTGTTAATGAAATATCAGATTCATGTAGCTGACACCAAATACAGTCGATCGATTGGTTAATTGTTACTATTTTGGCTTGTCTGAAAAATCTCAGCATTGAAATATAAGAAATTTATATCTTACTATCTTCATGTTTGCATACAATGAGTTGGTCTTATAAAATAGCTCACATTGTAGTACTTAGAATTGGTTGAAAAAAACTAATGCTAGTTTTATTTTTACTTTACGCAGAGTAATTAATGCTTTGTTTCTAATGACGATTGAAAGCGCCTATAAAACGTTCAAATTTATGTATATATTTTTCTGGTTAATAAAGCGAGTGGCGCTCTTTTGAATATATTCGTATTTTTTTACCCTCCGTGGATATATGAATGAATAAGTATTTAAGCTGGCACTAAATCATTAGAATGATTTAGCTAGCATGATATAAGCATGTGAATATATATTAGCTGTCCTGTGTTGCACATTGGTATTATTGCTTGATTGGCTCAACTTGTTACTCCTGATGTCATTACTGTCTTAGTTATTTACCATTATAATTTACTTTCCCACCTATATTTAGTAGAATTACGTTGAATTCTGAAGAACTAATTGATGTTTTATAGTTTTTATGTCAGTTGAATTAGAAAGTGAATAAGTCTCTTCCCAGTAAAGGAATTAGTAGGTCTATTGCTATGACATATTAAGCAAAACTGTATTTTAGTAACCTTTATGATATAAATCTAGTCTATACACTTTTCTATTGCTGTTTTACATTAATTGAGAAGCGTTGTTTTTATGCTGATCCGTTTCGTAATATTTTCATAAGATTTTTCTCGCAAATATGTTGCTTCTTGACAAATATGTTCGTTTTCGTCTTATGCCATGCATCATGAGTCATGAGACCCGATGCTGATCTTCAAGGAAAGGAGTACCTGATTGTGTTATTACCCTGATACGTGGAACCTTTGTTTTGATGATTAAACATTTTGTTCGCGTCCACAAACTAATATGACTGGTTGCTATTCTCTGTATAAGGCTTGTTTTTTTCAAGCTTGCATCAGGATTGTTTTATGATACTTTTACATTGTCAAGTGCCGTGTTTGCCATAAAATGCCATCGATTACTGATCAACGTATTGGGTCGGAGTTCTCCAAGCACTGCTCAAGCTTAATTTAACACCATGATAGCATTTTTGTCTTCAATGCATTATCTCATAATATTAACAAAAACGTTAAATAACATTTATGCATATATTTGCCCTAACGTGCATCGTCAAACAAAATGACATAAGCACACTTCACTCATCATGAATCAAATTGAGATGCTCAGTAAATGAAGTACTTTTCTTCGGTAAAAGTGGACAGTACTAAGAGGGTAAACATTTCCTTTCATAAAAACGAAATAATTGGTGCTAAGTAAGGCTCAAGCACTTTTTGTCAAGCAGTTGATTTGCAACCCAAATGCAAGCACGAGCAACGCTTTACGCCCGGCTTCCACACAATGAGCGATTCTAGCCGTAACTTGCGATTTTCACTGTTTTCTTAGTAGGACTCGATCTCAAAAATGTATGATATAAATAAATGTTAATAAATGCTATATTTTCTTTGAGGAAATAAGTGCTTGTTTGACTCGTCACTGTGCGCAATTATTGTTGCGCCATAGGAGCGATGATTGTCAAACAATGCAATGAAAATGATGGTAAAACTTAGAAATACTAAGATGTTTGGTAAGTTATGTAATCACTAATATTGTTGCTAGCGATTTATGTAAGCAGGACCTAAGCATCGCTTCGGGCGAACACTGCGATCTAAAACCGGTCCATTTATAATGCTAGACAACAAAATGAATATTTTTGTGACTGGAAAATCTTTATGTGTTTATAATTATTTTGGGGTCGCTGATTCCGAATATGAAAACCAAATTTTTCCATCGGGTCCCGTTTTCGAAGAAATCGATATCTAAACATTTGTATATTTTGCGTTAAAGTTTACGTTTTCCATATTTCAAACTAATGAGCCTATAATCCGCACTTCATTAAAATCATATTTCATTATGAATTATCTTTTAAACTGATGCCTTAGATAAAGATTATACAATAAAACCAATTTATTCAATTATTTATGAAAAAAGGTTGTTTTCTTAATGTTGGCAAAACCGGAACCTCGCTTTACATTTTGATGATTTCAGGCATGACAATATTTTGTCAATTATATTTTATTATGAACACTGAATCTAACATTTAATAATGGTATCAAAATACGTAGAAAAAAGACACAAAACCGATATCTTTAAGAATCTTCATGCTGGAGCACCTATGAATAGGGATATGAATGGGATATGAAAAAATGCTTTATATTTGTTTGACTCAAACTCTAAAAAACAACTTCAGGGATTACAATTCACTAAGGCGATATATAGATTGATATGATAACAACATTAAATGTGACATGCGAGGCCAATTGAAATTTGACTCCGAAATCAAACAAGCCCATTTGGCTTTTTTAGTACATTCCTTTAATAAATTTGAACTCAAGTGTATTAATTCAAAGCTCAAAATGTCAAGGTTTATGGCTGATACGATGATACTTTTTTACAACATAAAATATGACTCAAGGAATCTAGAAAAAAAAATATTTTGATTTTGTTGCCTATGTATCATGAAGTTTTGGTTCTGCACGGTCAATTTTGTGATTGATTTTTAAGATAAAATGTCCCTAGATATCGTTTTATGTTTGTTCTATGAGGTCAAACCATTTAAATACCGATCCGGAAAGCTTAAAATGTCTAATTATGGTGAGAAAACCGTGAAACACCTTAAAATCGTGAAACTCTCGATAGAAAAGATATCTGACCCGATAAGGCATTTTGAACATCAGGTTCGTAATCAGTGAACCACAATTAGCTTAAAACACATGATCTCTCCCCAGCCACATTTTGACTGTTGACTAGTGTAATGCATCATGTGTTATTATTTCAATAAAGTGAGCGTTAATAACAACACAACATATTACTTCTCAACATTTATTTCCACATAAAGATTTGTTTGTTTTTATTTCATTTTTTGTATTTTTCATATGTATCATATGTATCATTTGCACATAACATTGATAATTACATATCATAATCAAATATACTAGTATATTAACAATAAAAAACAACTTGAAAGCTTAATTTGCTCTAAACACTTAATATAGATAAATATAACACGGCATCGACATTATATATAGGAGGATTTAGATCCACTATTTTGATTTTTTCCGTGCAACAAAACATATATAATACATTGTTTCTATAATCTATCATTGCCGTTTCTATTGCAGGTTTGAAATTAAAGCGCACAGATTTTATTTACGATGCCCCGAAACCGAGAACATAATGACACGTAACAGCCGTACCTTTGTTTACTTCATAGACTATTTTAATGTATTTTGGTGTTTCATATATTCAGTTTCTTAGTTTTTTATCAATATCATATAATTGTATAAGTTTCAGGCTTCCCAGCGACCGATACACAAAAAAGGTTTTTTTCTAAAAGGTTTTTGTGTTAGAAAAAAATATTTTAAAAGGTTTTTGCCTAGACAAAAAGGTTTTAAAAGGTTTTATAAACAGCTATAAAATAAACATTCTTTTTAATCGTTTAACACATAAGTAATCCATCGTTGAGATCGCAGACCCAACCGGACGCCCACAATCAGTGTATTTTGGATTCATGGAGTCGGATTCTAATTCAGAATCTTAATAACCTATTTTTGGCCTTTCGAAATGCCAAAATGATGTCTTAATTTCTTAGTAATATAAAATTCCTTCGTTTCACACATATACCACATAAACAAATCATTTTTATTATATGAATTAAACAACACCCCTACCCCCCTTCATTGGATAAGGATTTCTAACACGTAAAAAGCCTTAGTTGCAGAAAATCACCTAAGTTCGAAGCGGTCTAATTTTCTGACAAAAATGAAAGTTAACCCTTCGTTGATTTCCTACATTACCTGTACAAATGATTGCTAGCATCTCTTGAACTGAATCCCTTCATTGGATTGTGAGATCTAGGGCATAAAAACTCGCAAAACAAACTCACAAACAAATATTTTTAAAGGAGTGCTGGTGATATGCGAGCGATATTTTTTAATAATCGATTTTATAACACATATAAATATTTTTTTTCATATATAAAATAAAAGAAAAAAAATATATATCTTGCATTTGCCTGTATATGTTATTATAATAATAACATATACAGGCAAATGCTTCATCAGCTTATTTCTTGCCCAACACCAACATAACCTTCCCCTTGACCATCACATGGGGCGGATGCATTAACACAGGCGTGACATAATACCCCACTGTAGTAGTCTTATTCGGTGACGGCGAGTTAATGTCAAGCTCATGGCTTTCGGGGTCAAATGTTTTCTTGGAGCAATCAAGGGTCATCGATGGGAGCTGCACTGCCATACGCCACGTCATTTTGCATGCATGTGCCATGTATTTGGACAACGGTTCCCTCGTCAACAGAAGCTTCTGAAGCAGCTTTTGGTCAGCATCATTCAGTGGCAGATCTTCTATGACATGTTTCGAAATCATCTGAAATTTGAGTAATTAATATAAGTACGGTGGCCTAAATTTCACATGTATTTGGTATTAGAAAAAAACGTCACATTTATAATCCTTTTGGATATTCTTTCAAAACGTTTCAGCAGTAGAGGAAGTATGGTTGATCCAGCACGTATGACTCATCCGTGCAAGTATGAACATGTTTGTTATGCTGACGTCATCCGTGCAAGCTGAAACATGTTGTGGGTATTCCCCGGGGTTATTCCACAGGCGGGAAAAACCAATGAGGTCATGGGTACACCATTGGCTA
>LQRL01018519.1:1072-13444 GCA_001703475.1 Hydroides elegans
GCGACCCACATGCCCTCTGTTTCCGCCTCCGCAATGGCCTGGTTGATCGCATCCATCGGGGGAAGTTCGTCGTCCCACATGTCTTGCTCTTGGATGTGGTAGATGGCCTCCATAATCTGTGACAGCAGGTCCCCCGTCAACTCCCCGCTCTGAATCGCCTGTAGAATCTGTTGTTGTTCGACCTCGTCCTCATCCATCGTTGAATTTTATCTGAGGAGGGTTGTGTGTGGGGCCCCTTTTATATGAGATACGGAGACGCGTATTACGTCATACAGAAAAAATCTCCCGCGAAAAATTTCCCGCATATGACCTCATTGGCTAAAATTTCCCGCAAATGACCTCATTGCCTAGCCAATGGTGTTCACGTGATAGGGGCATGCTTCACTGATGATCCAAAAAGAAAGCATCCCATGAGTAAATGTGTTTCAAAAAATGATTTATTTTACATGATATGACATCCCCGTTCCCCTTTTTCCCATAATCAGTCGTTCGGTGTACCCATGACCTCATTGGTTTTTCCCGCCTGTGGAATAACCACGGGGAATACCCACAACATGTTTCAGCTTGCACTGATGACGTCAGCGTAAAAAACATGTTCACGCATGCACGAATGAGTCATACGTCGAGCTTTATCCCTTCTTACCCTACTTATGACATCCGACGTCTGGGACGATGATATCAGATACCGATAAAAATTAATTAACATGAAAACCTTTGCCGATAAAGTGAGCAATAACATGCTCATTTGATCAATTCTGACATATCATTGTTAAATCAAAGTTTATGTAGATAGCGATTGAGTTCAGAAGAGCTTATACGGACTGTAAGCAATAAACGACCAATTCGTTTAATTAAGAGGCACTTTCTTATGACATTAAAGCAATTCGAACATTAATAAACGAATAATGAAACAATAAATGTTCTCATTTTAATGACAATTATTTAAATTACACGGGGCTAGTCGATCCGTTTCTTGGTATAAAAATGTTTGCGCTTTTTCTGGTGCAACGGACACTCTTTCACAATTTCAAAACAGGCATACCCTGTAAAGAAGAAATAAAGGTAAATTACGTTTTCTGAATTTCAACCTTTCTTCCGGGTACAAGTAGCTACTCAAACGTTAAATTCGAAAGCATTTATTTACAGCATATGGTTGACAGCACATATGTAAATATATAATTGTTTGTAATACATGTACATTGTACATGTGAGTGGCATAGTTTTGTCGGGTTGACGAACACAAAATCACGCTCGCCATAGAATGAGTAATCGTTATTAACAAATAATATGTGATAGAAAAATAATAAATCGATCATCGTATTACTAATTACTAGAAAAAAGCGTCTGATCACACTTCGCGGTGAAATGACGCAATTAGAGCTATATAAAGTACTTTCCAATGTCTTTATCATAAGCAAGTGTTATCTCTTTCACCTTTGTCCCAAGGCTTCGATATCACACTGTATACCTGAGGTGAAGGAGGGCCATTGAAAACACACACGGTTATTATTGGGACTAATATAATAATCATATGTATTTGTTATAGCAATAAGAAAACGAAAAAAGGTGTGAACGGATATCCTGAGTTAAAATACATCACATTAAAGTATATTTAAATGTAGTTGCGTGTCAATGCTGGATCAGATAACAGTTTTGATTTCGTGGATATATTTTGAATGTATAACCTTTCAGTGATTAGAATATATTGCAAGGTACATGTATGCAT
Organism: Hydroides elegans; assembly: GCA_001703475.1. Classification (NCBI taxonomy): domain Eukaryota; kingdom Metazoa; phylum Annelida; class Polychaeta; order Sabellida; family Serpulidae; genus Hydroides; species Hydroides elegans. The sequence goes on from LQRL01018519.1 coordinate 2,799, forward strand.
ATCAGTATAAATAGCATACATAGCCTTATTTGCGTGAAAGCGGTCCGTCTGTCATCTAATGTGTCTCCGTATCAATATTTCAGGTTGACATTTTACAATACATATGCGGATATTTGTACGAACAGAGCAGTTTCAAATCGTTGGATATAACATAGACTTCTATTGATTGCAGATGAATAAACTCAAGCTTATCAGAAAAATACAAATATATTCATATACGGTGAACGGTCAAATATTTTACCCTACTAAAACACGTTCCCACCGTTCAAAATCCAACTCCCATATACAGGAAAATACAATCAGCTTTCATAGTTAATATAGTTAACGTTTTTGTTCAACGTTTAGTTGTGAAGATTACATGATTGGGTTTAAGAATATTATCCTGGTCAGATTCCCCATAGGTTTAGGCGGGGCTCATGTGGAAGTGGTGGAGACCTTTTCCAGAATGATACCCCTCCTGTTTATCCTCTCAAAACCCATCTTGTATTTCTGCCCGCCAAATAGATACTTAATCGTTAGTTTATATGAAAATACATAACGCAAGAATTCTGGTTTGCTTTCAGATGCTCGTTGTTTTGGGAATAACGCTGTTAGCATCATTGTCAATAGGTCAGTTATTTGAACGATGGCTATTTGAACTGTCTATAAATATGAAATAATCATCCTGTACTAAAACAGTGAACCTTAAGTTAGGATTTCAAATTCTAATGTTTTGTTCCACCATGATATAAACAAGATAAAGTTACATATCGTCATCATATCAAATATCTGTTGTTGATAACTGCATATTTTATGTTTTATCATTTTATTTTATTTTCATATTTCAATTGGCGTTGATGCGTTGTTCTCCGTTCTGCAATAGTGACTGCCAATCCTTGTGAGGTAGGTTGTGGCGCGATATACTTTTTGTTAACATTTCGTTGAATATGAAAGTTTCCAGGACGTTATGTTTCGTTTTTAAATCTTCGTTTTTAAGCAATGATAACGCATAACATCTTAAGCTGATTGGCAACCTTTTTCTATGTCGCGAGTGACAAAATCACTTGTAATATAAAAGGAAATGATTTGTCTTCAAGCATCGGATCACAACAATAATCATATGGATCAAATTCGAGCAATCGCACACGTTTTTGCTCCATTGCATTATGTTTATATTTACCTTGCTTTGTTGCCAGAATGTGATATGCGAGGATGGCCTGGTCTGCAGTGTCTTCACTCTGACTTCGTCTCCCCATGCCATCTCAAGATGCGTTGGTAAGTAGCAGGTGCAGAGAAAAACACTAAGAAGTCTAGTTAGAAGATATACAGAAAAACGTAGAACATCATTTTTTCTGACAGGAATAATATAGCAAATACCTACTTGTTTGCATCCATAATCTTTATATGCATACCCCTCACAAAATACAAAAGTTAATTTCAGAAATGGAAGTACAATTTCGAAATCCTCTTCGCAAGATATGTATTTTGTTGTACGTTACACGTGGTACGCTTTTATTTCACGAACCCTCTGATATATTTTATCGCTTTGTCTCCATCTACAGATCCGCACATGCCCTCTCGCTGCCAGCAGCCCATGGACACGGGTCCCTGCAAGGCGTCAAAGGAGAAATGGTATTTCGACACGCAGACGAATCAGTGCCTACCTTTCCTGTTTGGAGGCTGCGAAGGAAACCAGAACCGGTATGAGTCGGAGGGACAGTGCAGGGTCAACTGTATACCAGGTAAATATATGGTCTGAGGTAGTTGTTGATATGTTGTTAGTCTAGGAACACATCATTATATTGTAATGAATTTCAAAGTTTTTTTTGTATCGCTGCGACGTCGTTTCGACACAGATGTGTGTATCGAAAACTGGAATACAATCAATAATATATAATTTTGACAACGAAGCACCTCTTACTTAGCATATCGGCATTTTCATAATTTGTGTTTGTAGAGGTTGAACTAGAAGAGCGAGTTGTGTGTCCGTTGGCCGCCTGTATGATGGCTTGTCAGTTCGGATTCGAAAAGGTGAGTGTTTTTCAACGACTTACTAGCTGCTATAAGACCAAGTTAGGAATGACTATATTGAAGAATTTGTTGACGATATGCTACCTTTATATGTTCGGGTTTTGTGTGTGATAATGGCGCTACATTACTTCCATACTACATTGACTCTAAAAATAAACTTTTTTTCATGATTCAAAAGTTGCCAAAAGAGTTTACGTTTTGTCAATGTTGTCACATCGCCGTCATTCAGTGCAAATTCATTTAGCCACAGTAACTTTTACCATTTTATATATTATATAGCGCCAAATAAATGACATTGTTAAGAGTGTGCAAAAAGCGGCCATTAGTCAGAGTTCGTTCTAAATATAGCTGTTCTGGATCTAAAATAAATTGTCGATAAGCCAAGTGCAATCCATAATCTAATCATAATCGGGTCTCTTTATGTTAAGGATACCTAAGAAGTAGGCACATGTAAATCCACATGTAGATGTAGATGCGATATCATGTTTATTTGAAACTAAATAAATTGATTGGTCAAAACTGTAGTAAAATAATATATTACTACACTACTACAGAAAATACAATAGTTTAGCCAATAACTCACATAAGATATATTCCTATATAATAATTTATAAGATCTAAAGATTTCATTACGGTTTTTTTTGTGAAATGATGATAGCATGCAGCTCAATGACGTCCAGGACCCATATTGCCCGCTCTCTGCTAACCTTACCATTAAAATCAATTTAAATGTATTAGGCAAAGTGTAAGATTTAGGTTAAGGTAAAAGCTGAGAATATGGGTCCTTTACGACTGTATTTTGCAGAGGTGAAAAATATAATTAGAGAACGAGAGCATTTAATAGATAAGTGTGCTGTCATTGTATGATCACTCAAAACTCAAGATCCATGATAAGAAAAAAACTGTTACTACACCAAAGTCTTATCTTGAATTATATCTTATCTGTAGTGCACCCATCATATTCCCTTTAATAATGATTAGTGGAAACGATTAAACGATAGAATAATCAATATAACCATCTGGGGAATGCAAACAAGAATTTACCTAAATCATCGCATCAGATTTGAATTTGAAAAATATAATACAGTATACTGACAATGTATATGCAGAGACTACTACATTTATACATCCGAAATTTCTAGTGTTTCTTTGCATCTAACATTTACACCATTACTGTAAAAATTGACCCCCCCCCCCATGTTTTTACCATAAGCGTATGTAGTTGAGCGCACATTTGAAGTTTATGTTTGATAATGAAAATAATGTTATTTGCTGTATACAGTCCATATGGCCTTACATAACCATTTACATAGTGATTGATTTCGCAGATACATAGTCGTAAATGTGAACATATTGTCAGAATTTCATCATTAGATACACCCATAAATAGACCTTTATGTATCCAATATCAGGACAGCCAGGGTTGCGACCTGTGCCGATGCGCCATCCCTCCAGCGCCCTTCCAGAAACCAGAATGCACCGACATCCTCTGTGCTAAATACTGTCCCCACGGTCACCAGAAAGATGAAATGGGCTGCACCATATGCAAATGCCGCGAACATCCGCCTTGCTTGGAGATGGAGTGTACTAAGGATTGTGTATATGGATTCGTGACGGGACGGGATGGCTGTCCACTGTGTGAATGTGCTGCTAATCCATGTAGTGTAGGTGGTTGATATATTGATATAGTGATATAGTTTTTATTATTGATATATTTATATTATGGAATTAAACTTGCCCCTTCTAGTAGATATACGCGATTGATAGATTTATGGTTGATCGTTGCATCACCACTTATCACAATACGATCATAATTATATAATAATACAACAATATTCATACAACAACTACATAAATAGTGTGCACTCGACGTTAAGCATAAGCAATCAAAATAATCATAGATGAAAGGCACGAAACATGTGATAAATGTGATATTTTATTGTATCTTCACTGTTTCCAGGTAGTGACTTGTCCAGAGGAACACGAGTGCATAGCAATGGAGCAAGCGGGTGGTTTCTGGGAACCAACTTGTATCGGTTGGTCGCGTTTCGATCAAGAAAAACAGATGTATCTAAGTTCTGGAAAACGTTCTTCAAACAAAATAACCAAATTGTAAAAGCGAATTTATAAAGAATAATAAATAATGCAGTTCGAGTATTTTTGTCTTATTTAATCGTAAATTGATATTCCCTTTAAGCATTTGACCAAAACGACAATGGTAAAATCTTGGCCAATCGTTTATCATGAATACAACAATACCATAATGTAATATGTATATGAAAGCTCAAAAACTGATTTTGGAATAATAAAATTATAGATAAACAGTGAATGTGATGGGGGAGTTTCAAGCATATTTTACAAGGGTGAAATGTGTAAAAACGCGATCGCAATAAAACGAATAGGCCAATGAAGCAAATGCATTTTTTTCTAAGGTCGCAATAGAAGTCTAACACAAAAAATATAACTTTGGTATAACTCACAATTTCGCACAAACGTTCACAATAAATTATTCGGTGTAAAAATCTACCCGATAAAATTGGAAATAAAGTTTTTCGAGGGTCATTTGTTTTGCCTTTACGGCGTAATAACATCGTTTCGACACACACGGAAGTGTATAACGATAATTTGTGCATAAAAAGAATATATACATCGCATGGATCAATGCGTTGGTCTCTAATAATACACTTGAACTATAAATGACCTTTAATATAATAACTTATTTCATTGTATACGTTACATTTTGCATATTTCTTCTTATATACATATGTATTCATTTCCAGCGTTGCACGAAAGCAGGCCCTGGTGCGCGGGCCGCCCCGAATGCATGAACCACTGCCAGCTCGGACACCAATCGGACCAATACGGTTGCAATACATGTCAATGCATGGATGAGCCCCCAACATGCGTACAAGTTGCATGCACGGTGGAGTGCGAATTCGGGAATGCGTATGATGCCAATGGCTGTATGACGTGTGATTGCCTGGAGGATCCGTGCAAGGTATTAGGGATTATTTTTATTTATAACGTATAGTTTGGAGGGCACCCCACGACCTATTATTTTAAAAAGTTGTAAATCAATTTAAAACAACATTACAATTATGAAGAACAACAAAATAATGAAATTTTGAGTATTTACATTTTGCAAAAAGTGTTTATTTTTTTCTTAGCCAGCTGAGCTTTTTCTCCTTTTCTAGCCAGCTTGAACAAAAAAAAGAACATCATTTGCGAAAAATCGTAATGTTGAATATAACCAAATTAAGTATCATATCCTGCAACTAACAGTTTATTATACGATTGCAATCAAGTTTAATCAATTTCAAAATAATTATTCTCACTAATTATTGTGAAAATTAAGAAATTATCAACAAAAAAAGGTGTTGCTCAAACCGCTCAAATCTCCAAGCTAGAATTAATTTTCTCAAAATTTCCAAGCCAGCTGGAAATTTGTGGGGAACACCTTTTTAGGGGAACAGCTCATCAGGTGTACTTCTAGTTTCCTTCTTGTTGTTATAAAATAATGTTTTAATTGAATTTATTGTACGTCAACAAGTTCTTTTTTATACGAAGGAAAGCTATGATCGGTTCATTCCCTATGCGTATCTAACACATGCCCTTCTCTCATTGATAATCGCTAAACATATTATACTAAATCATCAAAAGAAATATACATAGAATATATATTATTTCAGAATCACACATGTAAAAACGCGGGACTGGACGTATGCGAGGCCGTTCATCCGTATGACAACTGCAACTCATGCCCGGCCAAAGACAAGTGCATGTGTGAGTTCGCACAATATTACAATTTGATTTTTGAAAATATAAATAATAGTGGAGCATAGTTTTCTTTAGTCTTCACAATGAGATTTTCAATGAAGATAGTAAGTTGTAAAGAATGAAATCTCGATGAAATAAACAATGGATAAAATAAGACAAATAAAACAAATTTGTTACATAATTCAAATGATAATCAGAAACGATCGAGGATTTCATGAACGTGCTTGCTTGGTTTGCAGTTTCGCGCGACGTTCGCCAAGCGCGCATCCGGTTTCAATATGCGCACGATTCTTACGACGATCATGTCAGCATGGAAGAACTCACAGAGTAGGTCTTGCTTCCCTAAAAAACTTTTATTTATCATCATTTTAAATTGATATATTTAAATTGTTTTGAAGGTACAATGTATTATTCTGATGTAGAACAAAAACTGCTTTTGAAAATCTTATCTTGTTAAAGCCGATCTTAAAAATTAAATGTCTCTAGGTTTTTCGCTAATAACTTTTAAAGTTCCTATTCCTTTTCAACCAAATTTTTACAGCATCTCTACAATAGGACACCCTAACATATTAAACAATTTTTTCAACTGGATTTTCCGTTTATCGATGATTTCTTTTATTTTATACGAATCCATTTTGCAAGTCGCAGCTGTGCCGAAAATGCTTAACCTCACCAAAATTTTAAGTTTTAAAGGGGCCTGGGCAATCCTTAATAGGATAGTACAAAAAAAAACTATTAGGGATTGCCCAGGCCCCTTTAAAACTTAAAATTTTGGTGAGGTTTAGCATTTTCGGTACAGCTGCGACTTGCAAAATGGATTCTTATAAAATAAAAGAAATCATCGATAAACGGAAAATCCAGTTTAAACAATTGTTTGATATGTTAGGGTTTCCTATTGTAGAGATGCTGAAAAAAAATTGGTTGAAAAAGAATAAAAACTTTAAAAGTGATTAGCGAAAAACCTAGGGAAACTTAATTTTTTAGATCGGCTTTAGATAACTATTATTTATGTTGCTGTATATCCTTTATGACGACTTCGTTTCAAGAATAGAATATTCAATGCAGGGTGATCAGAGTTCAAGTTTTCGAAGTGTTGACCATTGACGACGACTACATCAAAAGCTTTCGAGTGAGCGTGTTTCAGTACAATCCTTTATATAGTTATAAATAATATTCTCATAAAATAGTTAAATTACCAATTTCAACCGGTAAAATTATATCTTTAATTAAGTTTACCATCCACATTAATATGGTACAACATACAAAACCTGGTACCACAACAATTATATACATGTATATCTCAATATACATAAACTATCTTAATAAACCAAACCACTTTGTTTAATTTAAAATCAGGTTACGAGGGTAAACAATAACGCAGTGCTCGTGGAGTATTACATTATCACATTTGGTAACACCGATTTGGTTGACGTTACAGAAGAATTCATTGATGATTTGGATGATCAGGTCGGTGCAAGATAACATATTGATTTATGTGCTCTTACAAGTTGATTTTGTTTTGCTTCAAAGGGTACAGCTAACGGTCTTACACGAGCCACTATTTACAAGATATCAGCTAAAAGCAGTTTATAAATAACGAAAAGGACACAAGATGTTATTGACATAATGCTTTATAGTCTATATTGGTTTATAGTCTATATTGATGTTAATTGCATTTTTTTTTAATTACCCCGATGGCTTAATTGAAAAATAGCGTCTGTAAAACATTTTCCTACAAAGCAATAAAAAAATGAAATCCGTCTTCACAAACAGGAGCTGCACGTGACGTACAACGACATCAAATTCGTGCCCGCGCAGCACACCATCAGCCACCGTTACTACAGCGCGCACAGTTACCCTGACGACGACGGTTTCCTTGACGACCTCGATGACGCCGATAGTGACGTCATGGCAACAGTCATTATTGTTGCTGCATGCGCCGCTGGTGTCGTGGCGCTGCTGGTTATCATTGCCATCTGCTGTTTGGTAGGTGTAATTTTAAACTTAGATTAGTAGCGTTTTCTTTAACGTTCATTAAACTTACGTCTCAATTACGCATATTTTAAGGTTAAAGGATAAGTTACTTAAGACAATTTTTGTGAATAGTAAAAGGTAGGTGTGCATACTGTCTGATTAAAATGTGCTCTACCATACAAGTTTGGTATGTATATCGGTAAAGCATAATAACGAAACAAAATTATTGCATAAGGTGCAAAGTATTGCTCATCTTATTTTCGAGGCAGTAGTACTGCAACGATGGTTATATAAACTGCATTTACTCATTTTCACAGGGTTATAGAGATCGCATGATGAACGTACATTACCTATTAATTGCATGCATATTTCCTAGCTTTTAATGTGACTTAGACACAAAACGCATATAAAGAACCTTTATATCCAGTTTAAAAGCATATAGCATGCCATGATTAAAGTACAATGCCATCTCATTTTCCATTAGCCAGAACGTTAAATGCGTGCGATTACTTTGGCTTCCCTAGATTACAAGGAGCAAGGGCCAAAACAAGGGACAAAACAAGGGACGCCAGAACCCCCAACACATCTACAACAAAGTACCTGCCAACGACAATAAAGTACCACAGAGAGACAGCAAAGTACCAAAGAGAGATAGCAAAGTTCCACCCACTGAGAGCAAAGTACCACCGGCCCCAGAAAAAGTGGTCGTGGCATGAACGAAAATCTGCGTTTATGGCCTGAAGATGAGAGTCGTTTCCTAGTCTCAATTTTATCTGGATCGTTTGTGAACGTTTTAGTTCGCGGAATTTTTGAACAGAATTAATATATTTTATAAGGTTCATGTAGTTGTACATTTCAGGGTAACCACAAATCAAAATATTGATTTGATATAGTCTATACATGCATGTATATTTACATGTTTATTCTGTTTATTCTTAATATATTAAATATTCATATAGCTACCCACTTGGCAAGACGTCCACGGACGTCAGGAGGACGACCTAAATTTGGGCCCGTACGAAAGAATTCCGGACGTCCTTATCCGTCGCGGACGTAGAAAAGACGTCGCATCGACGTCGCATCCGAATCGGACGTGCGAATGACGTTATACGGACGTCGGGACGTAAAAGGACGTCCGGAAAACTTACATATAGCCCAAATTAGGTCGTCCTCCCGACGTCAAGTCCGAATAAGACGTACTATTGACGACCCTTGCCGAGCGGGTATTTACTGTGATAAGAATAATAAGGGTGGAACCCCAGTGCTTACGTTTAAAACAGATACCAACCCGTCCAACCAAGTGCTAACATACACTTGTAGATGCAAACGGCGCATCATATCAAAATGATTTTGAGACCAGAATTGCACATTTTGGCAGACAAACAAACTGGGAATTTCATGTCGATCATGCTGCATTTTGTTTTGGGTTATTCCTCAACACATTGTACCATTTTATAATTAAATACAGTTATTAGATTTTAAAATAGAAAATTATTACTGTACCATTTCAAACTTTTCGAAGAAAGACAAGAAATAGTAGAAAAGACCGTTTAATATGTTTTCGTTATCCCAAATGAATAATATATTTATATATATATATGTTGAAATTTATATGTGTATTCTCAGAAATATGGTTAAATAAATTATATATGTATATTTGAAGTTGTCAATCTCACTTGTTTGTCGATGCTATATTCTTGCTTTAATTACATGTGTATTCATATTCAAAAACTCTAATTTTGAAAGCATTTATAGTGACTAGTAGACATATTTTGAATGTTTTTTTCTATATCTAAAACAAAAAAACGGGAGCTCATCCGTATTAATAAGAATGACGAAGAAAGAAGTTGTTCGTCGAGATCCGCACATCCGAATGTCTATGCGTTCACCATATCAACTTTGAACTTAAAACATTCAGAAAAATTATATACATAGTAAAAAAACTGCTATGATATGTTATTCCATAACATCTACATGTCTTGTAGTAGTTAATTAAAAAAAAAAACGAAATAACAAAGAGCTTTTAAAATGTCAAAACCAACCGAATTGGATCATACAATACCATTGTATGCTCAATTTGTTTCACGTTTTTAGCCAAAAACAACGTAAAATATGTAATTTATTGGGTCATTTCTCAACTTACCATTATCACCTCAACCTACATTTTACACCAACCATAATTATCATGTAAACCTAACTCACCCCTTGAACAAAGTGCGTAATCAGCTTCAAGCAACCATTAAAGATCATGTGATGCGAACAACAAGTTGTTGGGATCAGCAATTTAGATTGAAATAGTTTCCGTTGCGTCGTGTCAAGATGGATAAATATAAATGGCTTTTCCATGTGAGAACACGTTTCTGTAAACAAGTTTTGTTTCTTTCTTTTTTTTTTCAATTGCCGCAAACAGAAACAGATTCAATTCGCTCTCATTTTTTAATTCATTTTTGTTGGGCCCACACTTTTTGCAATTTTAAAAGCAAGAAAGCAATAAAATGAAAGAGATAAATAAACAAATAAAGTTGCGTTGGCAGACACCATCGACTTAATTGAGATGTCTCGAATTCATGACGTCGCTAAGCAACACAAATAAAAAGAAAATTGTTGTCTCCTCAAGGGGATGGATCCGACATTTTGATAAAAGGTGGTTGTGACAAAATGAGATGTAATATCCATATAGTCAAAGGGGCCACCCGGATGTCATTTCGAAGGTCATAATGCGACGTATATGATTTGCTCCGGTTTCAATTTGATGCTTTTCTGTGTTAAAACGATAGGGTCGGGTATTTTTAGGCCCCAACCCCAAAGGTTGGGGGCCTATAGATTCGGGGTGTCCGTCCGTCCGTCCGTCCGTCCGTCCGTCTGTCCGTCCGTCCGTCCGTCTG
>LQRL01018520.1:0-10997 GCA_001703475.1 Hydroides elegans
ATGGTAAATCCGCGCCTGAGTACCGTAAAATCATGGTGATACCTTCTTTCTCAATCGCGGCAAGGGTCGTCCATATAGTTTTACCTTCGGACGTGCCGTCAGGAGAGGTTTCTTTTATGAACCCTTAAGATAGTTTCCGGACGTCGTTAACGTGTCGACGTTGGATAAACATTATTCTAACGTGTCGCTCCACGTTTCTACGCCCGCGATACAAAATAGACGTTCACAAAACGTTCATAAATGCTCAAATGCGATCACCCTTTTAAACGTCGGAGAGGTCCTTTACAGCTTGCAAAGTGGGATTGAAGGCATGCATATATTTGGTGAATTTCGAAAATAAGCTTTTAAGCCACATTCACGCAAAAAAAAACGCAAAAGATAAATTATTTTGTTTTTATACCAACGTGGCTTTCGAGCTTTCGGTTTTCGAGCCTTTTTCGGGCTTTTTTGTTTGCGTGAGCGCGGCCTAATATGAGTTTTTCAATGTTCTCACCTCTAGACTGTCCCTCGAATGTGACCTTGAGGCAGACGAAGGTCGGTCATCACAGAGACCACGTGATATTCGGCGGGGAGAACAGCTTTGGGTTGTGGTGGTCGCCGTGCCATCACCTGTGGATATCAAATATATGAAAATAAAATAAGCAATTGATTCATATATAATATGTGATATTACAATTAAATATAAATTATTAAAAACAAACAAAAGTAAATTTAAGTTCGCTCTTGACCGAATGTTCATTCTACCCGAATTGATGTTTTACTCAATTTAAAAGATACTAATTGCAAATAAATTTAAATTGCAACATATTTTTAAATGTATTACAATTGTAAAGCATATAGATAGTGTCGCATGTAATACAAAAAGGACAGGACGATTTACGAATACGGAAGGAATCGCCCTGAAAAGAACATCTCAGAAAATATTTTGTTGTGAATTATGTAAATAAATAGAACAATGAGTAGATCCACGATAAACCGGAAACCATACATTCCCATAAACGATAATGTGCAAAATATTTATATCAACAATTTCTCTCTATTTATGTGTCTGGGCTATGGCATCCCTTACTGTGCATTGTGAAGTACGACATCAATTCATTTTTACCATATTATGCTTGTAAAACATTATGATTGCTCTTTGAAAAGGGGTTTGAGTCCCTATGGAATTTTGCGTTTTTTCTTTGTTTCATAATTGTCACCTAAGTTCCATATGAAACCATTAGTCGTTCCCAGTTAAGCTGAAGGTATGGATGGCTAAAGGGAGAGACGATGATGATGATGCAGTCTTTCAAATCAAGATGTCCAGATACGGCAAAAAAAGCTGTCATATGTGCTTTATGGATGTTATAATCATAAAAGGGAACCATAGATCGCGCTTTAATTGATGAAAAATTATATAAAATATATGTAAATACGAAACGAAAAGTATGTAACGAAACGAAAAGTGGCCTAACTCTTAAAATGTAGATTGTGATACCTTCAAGCGGTTTTATTGCTTTAGTCAGAAATTATCTACTGTTTCGTCGAAATTTGTTTATTAAGATTACAATGTTGCAGAAGTCTGGCTCCACATTTTTAACCATATTGGTGTCTTTGTCGTAATGTATTGAACTTGAAATTCGGTTCCAGTTTAGCTGTGGTACAGGGTCTGAGTAAAAGACTACAAAGAAGTATCATGGAGACTAGTTGTGTGAAATATGGCTACTTTCTAGCCAGTAGACACCTTACATCAGCTCCAAAATTAATGTCTCTTTTTTTATTCATAAAATGGTCATTATAGATGGCTTTCCTAAATGGTTTATGTGAGCCAAAACATAGGCGATGGTTTTTATAATGAATCAGGAGAGAAGAAAATCAAGAAATACAGTAAACGCGCTTTATAACTTTGCATCGTGCGGGCGTGCGGGCGTGCGCACGATAGGATTTTAGCGTGGACAAATTTCGATTTAAGCGTGGAGTGTTTTTAAGCGTGCGGGCGTGCAGGCGTGCAGGCGTGCGAGCGTGCGGGCGTGGATAAACAAACATGATCATGTCGAATGTGTATATCATATTTGATAAATAATTGTATATCACATATAAAAAATGAATTAACCAAAAATGTTAAACAAATATATTTCAGCTGGCCCCATGCACCTTATCACAACGACTGCCTTAAGTGTTTCCTTAGTTTAAAACAACTAAAAAACACTTCACTTATATATGTTAAGTTTTAATTCCTTTAGCAGATTAAATTTATGATAGATAGAACGATTAAATGTTTTACAGTGTTATTCAATATTGGGGTTGCTGCTAGTATTATGAGAATATATCACATTAAATTATTATTATTTAGACAAAATAAATTATTTATTTACTAGAGTAAAGGTAACTTGAAACAATTTATTTAAAATATTTAAACACTTATCATTTATTTCTTATCATTATAATATGGGGTAATTTAATGTGCATATTCGTTTTAACGAATCTGTACACATAAGATGATACTTCGATATTAGATAATCAAATGCTTGGAGATCAATTCAATCTTAAAATGGTAATTAAAAAGATAGTAAAGGTATTGGTTTGGTAGCTGCTCAAGTGATAATAAAGGCATATAGCAGAATGATGAATGATTTTGCCTCCCATCCTTTATAAACACTCACATAAGCGTGCGGGCGTGAGAGCGTGCGGGCGTGCGAGCGTGCGGGCGTGCGGGCGTGCGAGCGTGGATAAAAATGAATTTAAGCGTGGAGTAATAAGCGTGCGGGCGTGGAGTGTTAAGCGTGCGGGCGTGGAGTGGCAAAGTTATAAAGCGCGTTTACTGTATGAAAAACTGTTTATTCTTAGTTATTGATAGCTTAATATCATTTGACGCAGGAACGCTTAACTATGGAAATGTATGCATATATAACAATTTATGTACCATATTGTGCCATTTAATTTCGTATTTTCGTATCTTTCTTTTTATTTTACGACACGCTTACGAATTAATAATTAGATTGACATTTTGGTGACAGTTAGTATAATACATGTATATTACAAATATCTATAGCCGCGTTCACCCGAAACAGGCAAACACACTCAAAGCGATAATTCAAACAAACAAATAAAGCGCGTTTTAAAGTGATATTGGAAAAAAAAACATAACAAACCCGCTTTGAGCTTTTTTGCCTGTTTCGGGTGAACGCCGCTTAATGTTGAAGAAAATGGTTTTAAAGCATTTAAAAGCCATATTAACTTTTATTCCTATTCAAGTAATTTCGATTGAACATTATTTTATGAAACCAGAATAAATGTCATAATGCACATCGGAAAATCAGGAAATACTTTTCACCTTTCTATGCTACATTATTACGCCAATTATCTCAGGAAATCTCAGAGAAGAGATGTCTCTGAAATTTGAGAATTGTCTCAGGCAACCATTTGCTAAAACGCTTTGTTTGAAATCTTACTTAAATGATTTTTTGACGACGGAATCATTGTTTTATAAAAGGTATTATCCCTCGATAGAGCTGTTGATAAAAAATGGCACTAAGCGAGCCTGGAGACATAGGACATCAAAGTGAAAATGGATGTCTCTTTGCAACTATGACGACGCAATTCCATGTTTTATGATGTTGATTGAGACACATGGGGATTAGATGGAGGCGAAATATTTTTTTTTTAAAGAGAAGGGTTGGGGGGGGATGTAGTGGTCTCTTAAACTAAAATATATTATATATTTTTTTAAATCAATGGAAAACATATTTATTTTGGGGCTTTTGATACGTAATTCAAAAGACTTGGTTGTCGAGGTTTCATGAAAACCAAGCAAATCTATATATGTATAAAAGTTATGTGTTAAATATATACTATATTTATATTGATACACGGGACATCAAAGTGAAATGGATGCATTTTTGTTGCTCTGACGACGCAAGTCCATGTTTTATGATGTTGATTGAGACGCATGGGGATTAGATGGAAGAGTAAAGGGTGGGGTAGTTGTTGTGGGGGTAAATTCGAGGTTCGAAGTTCATATGGAAGATAAAAACAACATAGTTTTGAGTTTAATCCATAGGGATTCGCAAGAGACCCTGAGAAAAACGGAAACTTAAACAAAAACTACAAGAACGCTCGAATGATATCTATAATGAATTGTCATGATCGTGATAGTTGAAGACGGCGTTTAAAAGCGATCCGGGTGATATTTTTTTATACCGAGTCAAAGCCATTTAGTGTAAGATGTCGTAGTTCTACCAGTTACTGTATGAGTTATGGTAGCCAAAACATTCATTGATACTGACACCCTTACCACCAACTTTATTCCATCAGGGGATAAAAATTACACATTCTCTTTGAAGATGAATGTTATAGGCTGCGACAAGGCTTTACGTAACGTGACGCTACTCATAAAACCATCTACGTTATTAGACAAAATCGGCGCGATTTTAGGGTGGATTATGGAAGGGCACCCCGCGATTGTTATTTCAAAAAGGTGTAAAATCAACTTAAATCAACATTTCAACTACGAAGGACAACAAAATAATAGTTTTTGATCATTCAAATTATGTTAAAAGGTGTTCCTCTTTTCCAAGCCAGCTGGGTTTTTTCTCCTTTTCTAGCCAGCTTGGAACAGAAAAGGAAAACCTTTAGTGAAAATTAACAGCAAATTACAGTTTATCAGAAAATTTCAAGTAGGTTTAATTAATTCCGAAATAATTATTCTCAATATTTATGGCGAAAACTTAGAACTCATCAAAAAGGGTGCTCAAATCTCCAAGCTGGAAAGCATTTTCTCAAACTTCCCAAGCCAGTTTGAATTTGGTGGGGATCACCTTTTTTTGGGGAACAGCTCGTGAGGTGCTGTTCATTTTAGGGTGGATTATGGTCATAGAAGGCTCAGATGTCAGCCATAAAAATCATAAACCTAATTTGCGGGTGGGCTTCCGAAAACAGAGAAAGGGTATCAGAGTGGCCCATTAAAGATTAGGGCGTGGTTCCATTGCTGAAAAAAAGCTTGCTAAGATTAAAAGATATATTAATTTCCCCTAAAATGCATAAAAATATAATTTCCATTTGGTGATATTCTAAACACTTGTTTATTTTTTTTTGCAAGGATACCGTATTCATATATAAGAAACATTTCAACTTTTAAAAACAGATTTTATGGTATGAAATATTAATATTTTAAATTGTTTATATAGCTTATTGATATGAACGACATGAGGGCAAACCATTGAACCAAAGAAAAACACTTAAGATATAGCCAGGTCCTATA
Organism: Hydroides elegans; assembly: GCA_001703475.1. Classification (NCBI taxonomy): domain Eukaryota; kingdom Metazoa; phylum Annelida; class Polychaeta; order Sabellida; family Serpulidae; genus Hydroides; species Hydroides elegans. The sequence continues at coordinate 5,240 of LQRL01018520.1, forward strand.
AAAAGGATGATTTTATTAGCGACTGCTCAATGTAAGTTCATGACACTACAAGTGCGAGATTTCTATTTTGGAGAGGTGTCTAAAATAATTTAGAGACAGTCTTTTGTTTTATTCATTAAAAGTTGGTTGTGGCAGGTCCATCTATTTAAGAGACATCTGGTTTAGCTGGTTTTGTCTGATTGCTACAGTTGTTATGATTTTAATCGCACAGTTTTAGCAAAATTCATGGGATATGAAAGGTATATTTGACGGAATTCCTTTTACCTAGACGTATGTCGCATGAAAAAAAAGCATACTTTAATCAAATTGTCGTGATAATGCCAAACTTTCATTTATGATTCTTTTTTTTTTGCAAAGGGCAAAATGTACGTTTAAACGTAGTCTTATATAAAAAAATGTGCCTTGGTAACTTGAAAACGAAGCATTGCCTTATAAGAATCTTATAAAACAAATTATTCGTATAGCAGCTAAACATTTTCTATTGAAGTAGAAAAGATATGATAATATTCTTTTTTTTATTGATTTTTATTGATTTGTATATGTTTTTTTATGCATTTTATGTAATAGATTACAGTGTCGAAAATATTGCTAGCAATAATAAACTATATAAATGGTGTTGAATAATACTATATCGTAAGATTTTGACTCATAAAGTGACGGATACCCCCTCTTCAAATCACGATAGACGTGCTAATCAGTTATTGAGTCACTCCTAATCAGTTTTTGGGTCACTTACAATTTGTCACAGAAACAGCATTTATAGACATTTTTTTACAAACTCAACAAAATTAACACATTAGTATGTTCATTATTTCATTTGCTACGTTAAAAAAGTAAATTTCATGTTTTTTCCTATTGAAAATAGCGAGTGACTCAAAAACTGATTATGACTCAAAAACTGATTTCCCCTTCTACGGAATGATTAGATCGCTATTTTAAGAACGATTTACCACGAAACACTTTAAAACAAAGAAGTAGAAAAATGGATTTTGCCCCGTTTAGTGCCCGGATGATATAAGGACTGTTAAAGTTGTGCCCAGGACCAAATGAACCGAACAAATGAACACCCTGCAATCCACCGTTAAAAACAACTACAGTGGCGCACATGCTTAACTTCTCGATTTCACTAACGTTTAGCGTTTAGCGTTTAACGTTTAAGGGTTTGCAATATCAGAATATAGTGTTTAACGTTAAGCGTTTAGCGTTTAACGTTAAGCGTTTAGCGTTTGGTGAAAGGGCATATAATAAATTAAGATAAGCACTCATAATGATGTCCTTTATATACCCTTCACACATGCGGGTGGCTATGGTTTAGCGTTTAGCGTTTAACGTTTAGCGTTTAAGGGTTTAGCGTTTAGCGTTTGTGCGTTTAACGTCTAGCGTTTAGCGTTTGTCTCGAGAAGTTGGCAGTGCGCGCCACTGTATATCTTACAATATATATCGGAGACCTAAGTAAGGTAAGGCTTATAAAATAAAATAACTGCATACTCTTTTATATGAAAAATAATTAGGAAAGATCCAATGATAAACAAATCTCAATTTGAATACATTATTTCTTTCTCATTACTGACATATACTCAATTGAGGTACAACCTTCGCAATCAATTATATCTTGATGCATTTTAGGTCCATAATAATTTTGGGCACCCCTCTACCAGCCATATTTATCCCATTTCACTTGTATTTCAACTTTGTACGCCAGACATTGAAATTGTTGATGATGTCCATGAAATGTATATATATTTTTTTAGTTTCTTTCATCTTTTCAATATCTTCTCACTCTGTTCTCCTTTTGCTAAAACGAGCACAGCTATTGCAGACACATCACATATGTTTCCATCAGAGAGTTGTCGCAATTTTCAATTTGCAGTTATTGAGAAGTCTGTTACGCATCGATTAGAGTACCCATTGTCTTGTTCCAAGGTTAAAGTCCTCTGAAAGGGTGCGGAGGGAAAAGGAGAAATTGATATTGCCTCAAGAGAAAACGGACAAATTTTACTAGAAAACGTAGAAAATTAAACATCCCGTGATTTTTTTATCAACAATATTTTTAATTGTTTAATTTGCCTGTGTTGGTTTCCCGGTACAAAAAACTCTTAATAGATAGGTCGGTTTGTAATCTGTATGAATTATGTCGAACGTTTGAAATTATAATGAAACATACAATCACTCACTAGAAAATTGAATATTCAACGGAAAATAAACTTAGATCGACTAAATAAATATCAGATTCAAAGAATATGACAAAGATTTAACAAACCTGACGTTAAAGTATTATTAAACATAAAGATTATATTGAAAGTGCCGAAACGTGGGACGCCTAAATTGATGGGTGGTGTTGCGCAATGTCATATAGCTCCTATATCTCTTATTCAATTTTATTAATATTCCGTTTACTTAACAAGCGAATATATATGTTGGATTTAAGATGTTAAAACAAATTTTAGAAACAATAGAAACATCTCAAATGAGAGAGAAGTTCTGATATTTAGTAAAATCAGATGCCGAAACGTGAAGCACACTTGAACCGCCATAGAAACAGAGACAATGATAGTGCCTCAAGAGAAAACGGGTATGTTTTACTAGAAGAAAATACCCGGAGGATAATATTGAAATGAAAGATCCAATGGCTTAATATAAATAGATTTTTTTAAAATTTGCAAACTATAAATTATCAACGGTTGAAATAAGTGTCTTTCTATTAGATTGGGCGGTTTGTAGTCAGTATGAATGATATTGGAATTGTTGTAATAGTATACTTGTGTTAGAAATATATTTGAGATGATAGTTCCTTAAGAGAAAATGGGGACATTTTACGCTAAGATATAGGTTGAAATGATAGATCCAATGACTTTACTTAAACAAAATGGGTCTCTAAATTTGGCAATAATCATAATTGGTCTGATAATTTTTTTTGTAGGTATCGATTAGAGTATCCCATTGTCTCTCCAAGGTTACTGTCTTCTAGTCCTCTAAAGGGGGCAGAAAAAGGAGAAAATGATAGTATCCCTCTAGTGGATTCTCTTTTAATATATATATTTTTAAATCCATGTAACTATTGTAAATGTATGAATTACATGACAACGTTTTGGAATACCACATATGAACTATACATATAAGTCTAGTGCCAAAGCATAATGTATATCACAGTAATTATTATACTAAAAGCGCCTAGTTTTAGTTCCTTTACTTTGATTTCGATTGTTATTTTGTAATATTAAATTTCAATGGTCGTATCCCTTCTGGTATTTCGATGTATTAATTTATATTTCAGACACATTTAGTAATTCATTAAAAGAGTGGGCTGAAAATTGAATTATTATGAATTTAATTGAAGTGAATTACATTTGACGATGACGTTATTTTTCAAATGCACTTTGCCATGGTTTTAGTTTTTATTCGTTAAGGAGATGAAATGTTTTAGCCTATGTATTAACGAAAATGTAATTATGGCAAAGTCTGGTAGTATTTTTAGTCACTAAGGCAGAAACTCAATTTATGAATAGACTTAACGAATGTCATATGAATGTGACAATAAAAATGCAACTGTATATATGTTTTTGTGACGTCCAAAAGTTGACGGTTCTTAATTGGATATGTAAATTGGTATTTTCTTGACGTAGATAATTGTAGTTTAGAGCTTTGTGGGTCGCTTTTGGAACATTGCATTCGAATGTGACTATAATTCAGGGTAAGATCCGGAAATATCTTGCCCTTTATAAATGTTGTTCGATTGTTGTTAGAATTTTGCAAAGCATTTTAAATATATGTTTTCCAAAAGTAAACAAAAGCGAACTTGCGTTTATGACCGCCTGATAATGTCGTTAATTTTAGCTTAAAATAAATGTAGATATATCCTTTTGTTTTAAGCACTTTTTTTATATTTGTATATTTATAGCAAACTCTTATAACACCAACCATATCCGGAGTTTGCCTGATTCAATTGGTTGGAAATAAATCATTATTGGCATATAAAACAAGATCTAGAAAGTACGACAACGATATACCTAGAAACTAGGACAACCGTTACGCAATGATCGAGTAACAGTGAAATAAAATCGCTCACTAATATAACTTATTATTGCTAAATTGCCCAAGTTTTTTTCTCAGTCCAATGTCACAAACAATCTTAAGCCATTTTCCACACTACTGCCTAAATGTAATTGTCTGTCACGACCGAAATGTGAGTATGATGTCTTTTTGGTGGTTGCCAGAGCCTGGTTGGAGTAACTGGATCGTTTTCGAGAACAGTATGCAATATTCATCCTATAAGAATTGAAGGGCACCATACATAAGTTTACGTTGTGGAATCAATTAAAACACAATATTAATGGTCTATCATTTAGCAAACTAGGATCGCAAAGTCACTTGTCGCATTTGTTATGTCGGAGCAAAATGTACTTTACCGCCAAGTAGATTATTTATTAGACGTCTTCAATAACAGGGTCGGGTCACTAGCACTTTTTACACCCGACCCGTCCCTATTTTCTCATTGTAATGCGTCATTAGCACACTCAAAATATAGATATGAAAACACATCTAAATATAATATATATCTTTGTCATATAATCATAACTATAAACTCAATCCAGTCCAAAATATAGTTTCATATTTTATACCACACCCAACCAGTTAGGCGTCATTAGCGCACTCAATCGCTCGCGTCAACTTCCTTTTTCCGGAGTCTTGTCGCCGCCAAGAAAAGTATCCAAACTTGGCAACGTTTGTAACTATGGTAACACGGATGAGCGAGATACAAGCTGTTACGAGGTGCTAATTGGAGACGGTATATAGTATTTAGGTATAGGCTTGATTTTCAAAAAATCTATAGGAGCTCAAATTCCATTCATAATTTTGAAAAGAATCAAACTGTTTGCCCATAGTTTTATAGATTGTTTTAATTTGAAATCAATATGAATAGGCTATTGTTATTCTTGTATTAGAAACTATGTATATGTGTACTGCAGATGAATCTGAGTATGATTAAGATATATCGTACGGCTTACTGGCTAACGTGCTTAGCAATTGAAGGGCTCCGTGCAACAATGTGTTAAGTCTGAAAATGACGTTTTGAGAAAAAGGCCGTTGAATCTTATTAAATTAGTTATTTATATAACAATTGGCAAGTTGCCAAGGGATGAAATAATTATGATCGCATTGATTTCTTAGTATTATTTAAGGATATAACATGGATCAGTAATCAATTGGTATTTTGCCATATATTTTGGCGAAACATGTTAAGTCGACTTAACACATTGTTGCACGGAGCCCTTCAATTGCAACTAAATTCCGAAGCAAGATAATCATTGTTGTAAATTGAAACAAAAGCCAACGTAACCACCAATATCCTTGGATCGATGTGGCCGGTAAAACAAGTATCGTTGAGGTCAGAACACATACACACGGTCACGGTCAAAATAGCGCCCATAAGAGTCCTCAACCTTGGCTAGCATATGTACTTATATCACGAACAACGTGTCCAAGTGGACCGTTTACGCTCCCCGAGTGTCACGACCTTGGTATCCCAAAGTCCTTCCCTATACCTACTCTGTCATGTGACCTGCCAAGGTGAGGATGTGAGACGGGACAATGACAAACATCCCTTGTTGTAAGATATATCGAGGAACATAGCGTTAGCAAGTTCACTGTGCTTTAAACATGTGCTTAAATCATGTAAATTTGGTATTTTACTTTTGCAGATTATCTGAGAGCTCTGATATAGTTGCATGAGTAACGTTAAATAAAAAGCGTTCACTAT